>CAUYPK010139783.1:0-31968 GCA_963574355.1 Loris lydekkerianus | reverse complement strand
ACCCTCGTACCCAGACAGCAGGGCTGGTCCTAGGTCCTGCCAGTGACCCTCGTGTCCAGAAAGCAGAGCCGGTCCTAGGTCCTGCCAGTGACCCTTGTACCCAGACAGCAGGGCTGGTCCTAGGTCCTACCAGTGACCCTTATATCCAGACAGCAGGGCTGGTCCTAGGTCCTACTAGTGACCCTTGTACCCAGACAGCAGGGCTGGTCCTAGGTCCTGCCAGTGACCCTCGTACCCAGACAGCAAGGCTGGTCCTAGGTCCTGCCAGTGACCCTCGTGTCCAGACAGCAGGGCTGGTCCTAGGTCATGCCAGTGAACCTCTTAACAAGACAGAACTGCTGGTAATAGGTCCTGCCAGTGACCCTCATCTCCATACAGCACGGCTGGTCCTAGGTCCTACCAGTGACCCTCGTACCCAGACAGCAGGACTGGTCCTAGGTCCTGCCAGTGACCCTCATGTCCAGATAGCAGGGCTGGTCCTAGGTCCTGCCAGTGACCCTCATGTCCAGATAGCAGGGCTGGTCCTAGGTCCTGCCAGTGACCCTCATGTCCAGACAGCAGGGCTGGTCCTAGGTATTGCCAGTGACCCTCGTGTCCAGACAGTAGGACTTCCTCTTGGTTTTCAGATAAATCTCCAGTTTCTGCCAAATTACTCATTTGGGTGCGAGTTTCCCTCAGGTCTTGGTCTTTCTGCCTGAGTGGGCCACATGACCACCTGAACCAAGCACACAGAAGTGAACTCCTGGGCGCAGAGGCAGCCTGGGGTGGGGGTAGGGGCTGCCCTGGGACACAGGCGACCAGGTGGGGTGAGGACATTCCCAGGTCAGGTGAGCTGTTTGTTTCCTGAAGAACCAAGCTTTTCTGAATTGTGCCCAAAATGTACCCCAAGAACTATGAGGGGGTGAGGTCTCTCCGGGTGGGTTAGTCCCCACACCTGGATTTAGATTAGCGGATTGGGTGAGGTGCCTGCTGTGTGTGCAGAAGGGACAGCACAAGGAGGCTGGGAGTTGCCACTACCTCCTGCCTGCAGCACCTCCCTCCCTCTCCCCTTCAACTCTCCCCTACGCAGTGGACACCAGATAGGCAGCTACCCCTCCCAGGACCACTGCCTTTCCCTCACCCTCTGAGCAGGGCAGCCCTGACCGGGTCCCTGGGAGGGCGAGGGGCCCCAGAGCCTGCAATTCAGCTACGGGTTCACCAAACAGTCTGGTCCTCTGGGTCTCTACACAGAACCCCCACCTCCCATCATGTACCTGAAACTGACCCAAGACACACAGGGCTGTTTGTGGGTGGGCTGCAGGCTACTCCAAATCTGGATGAGGATGGTTTTGATTAGAGGGGACACCCACTCACAGGCATCCCAGAGATAGTGAGAGACCCTCTGTGGCTTCCCTGAAGTGACACCCTCCCCAGCCATGAACTGCCATGCCCAGACAGCACTGAGACACCGCTAGGGGTTGGTCCTTCTAGAGAGCAAGTTTCAAAGCTGGGGTTGGGGCCTGCTTGGCAGAGGGAACCTTAGGCAGAACGGGGGAACCTCTGCCCTGCAGCAGGTCCTGAGCAGGGAGGCGGCTTTGCAGAGGCTTTCCTTGTCCCTGCTGCTGTCCGGATGCTACCCACCGCCTTTCCATTCTCAGTCACAGACCTGCCATGGGCTTTGGCAAAGCTTGGGAGGAAGGGAGGTGGGAGGGCCTGCACAAGCCCCCAGCCTCACAAGGTCGTTGGAGCTAGGGTAGAAGGAGGCGCGTGCGGGCACAGTGGGACCCCTCGTCCTCAAAAATAATCCTCTGTGCTGATTCCCATTTCAACAGGAAGCGGCCACGTTGCCGCTCTGCCCAGATCCGTCCCGTTTCTGCGGAAGGGGCTTTGTTGCAGTTTCTTTTGATTTCACACCCAGCGGGAAAACCTGGCTCGTGCAGAGCTGCCAGGCACACTCCTCTCAGAGCCACCATGCAGGAGGTTCCGCCTGAGTGGGGGTGGGGCGCCAATGGCCCAGAGAGGCTGCGTTTGGGCTGGAACAGGAGAGGGGCAGGTGTGGGGAGGGCACCTGCATCCCTCCCAGGCCCTCTCATCTAATCATATCCGGTATGCTCCAGATAAATATTAATAACTGGGTGACAGACGGAATTTGGAAGAATCTAATTAAAAGGACAGGCACAAGCTGGCAGCATTGCCAAGGGACACTGTGGTGAAACACTTCCCGACCCACACAGCCACCCACTTGGAGAGAGCCCTGCATGCTGACCTCCTCCCCACCCACCCCTCCCGCCCAGGCCTCTGGCCTGGGGAGCCAGCCTGCAGCAAAGGCACTTTGCCACAGGCACCGCCCCCCGGGGCCGTATCCCTCCCCAGCTCAGCCTCCCCTCTGTCTGTCCCTGTATTCCTGTCCAGCTGATCCTCTCTTTATAAAACCTGAGCATGCCTCAGACCCTACTCTCCCATGGGCCTGGGAGGAGCACAGGGCACCTGGATTCCCCAGTGCAGGCACCAAGGCCTTCAGTGACAAGGTCCCCCAGCTGGGACCTCCTCCCAGCAGGCTGACAGCTGGGTGCTGGTCTTGGGCAAAGTCCTCACCAATGGTATGCCCAAGACCGGAGTGGGACCCTGGGGCCCAGGCAGAGTCTGTCTGCCCGCAGGACATCTTGTCATGGACACAGGCTTGCTGGGCTTGTGAAGTTCATGGTGTTCTTTGGCCCTCGTGGGCTTAGCTCAGCCCAGCTGAATCCAGAGGAGGTGCAGGGATGGGCAGCCTTGGACAAAGACACACACGGCCTCAGACCTGGGCTCTGATCTCCAGCAGCTGGCCCTGGCCCGGCCCTGGCCGTGGGCAGACAGATGGCCTGTCAGGGTGGGCTGCTCAGCTTCTGCACCGCAATAGCGTCATCATCAGCTCTTTCTTCTTGTTTGGGGTAAACAGAGCCCTCAGTCCAGGGCCACTTCCCTCCCAGACTGTCTGCAGAACACCCTGAGCCCGGGGCATGGCTTATCTCTGCCTGGCAGTGAGGATGCTTCCTTGGGGGGCCCAAAAGAGTTATTAAGTATCTGAAGATGAGAGGGGGATGTCAAGGTCATTAAGGCCCATGCCAGGCCGTGTTGGGACCCCCCTGTAGGCTGCCCTTTCTCTCTGGACTCCCCCTCCTCCTGCCTGGGAGGGAGGGCAGCCATGTGGGTTCTCCTCAGCACTCTGCCCCACCTCCCCCATTCACCTGCCTCACTTCTCCCCACCTTGCTCCACCCCCCCCACACTCCCCCACCGGGGTCCCCAGCTGCACTCTAGGACACCTTCAGGACATGAGTGGGGCCCAGAAGGACCTTCCTCACAACAACCCTAAGAAGTATGTGGAAGCTGGACTGGTCACAGTGAGCAGGAAAGCATAGAGCTGAGGGCAGGCGGTGGTGGAGAACGACATCCTGCTGCCCATGGGCCCAGCTGCTGGGGATCCCAGGTCCAGGAGGCTGGTTCAGGGTTGAAGCACAAAAAGGTCAGTGGCCATGAGCTTGTATGGTATGCTCACCAGCGCTGGCCCATAGAACCACCCAGGATAAACACTCAGGTGTTTGGGCCCCTGTGCCCAAAGGGACTGCCCTCCAGTGACACCTGTCACCTTCTCCATGCTGCTCCCCAGACTTCAGCTACTGCAGAGGTCCCCAAGGGGAGTTCCCAGCACCTTAGGATGCTCAGGGTATCTGAGGGAGGTGCCCTGCCACGTATTAACACCCAAGGCCCAGGTGGAGGGGCCGGGCAGCAGCCTTAGGTACTTGTGTCCCCCCAACTCGGGGCCCTTGTACCTTCTCCCACCCCTGCTTTGATGCTCTTGAAGCCACAGAAATAGGATCTTTTTGCATCTATGAACTTAGGACTTGGTTGAATTTCCAACGTGCTGAGCCACAAGGTGCGCCACTGCAGCACCCCTGGGCGTGAATGTGCCTGGGAGCGAGGCTGCTCTGCCCAGCTATCACTGTGTGCCCCAGCCAGGGGAGCCCTTTCTCTCATCCTCACGGTGGATGTGAAGAACAGTGCAAGGAGAGTCCCTCGGGCTCAGCTCCGGCTGCATGTGGTCCCACAGCTGCTGCAGCAAACCCTAGTGGGGACTTGGGCTCCAGGTCTCCCCAGACCCCAGAGAGGGGCATCCAGCTCAGGGCTCCATCCCTGAGCGCTCTATTCCAGCTGCGGGATTGTGCACCTCATGGTGAGCGCTATGGGCAACTGGAATGCTGGTTCTCCCTTCCAGAAACGTCGAGGGCGCCAAAGAAGTGAACTCGGCCCCTCTCCCAGATTAACACCCACAGCCTCAGCTTCAGTGCCACTTGCTGAGGGAAACCCCCTTTCCCGGCTTCTCTGCCCAGGTCCCCACTTCAGCCCCCTGAGGCAGACCTGGTGACCCCCACCTCCACTCTTGAAGCTTCACAGGTGTAGTGAGAGTGGCCAGACCACCCTGCCTGGCCACATGTCTCCCACACCTCGCTTGGTCCCTGGTCTGCCGCAGCCTCTTGGTGTTTGCTGGATAATAAATTAATAAACGAGAGCCCCTCCTGGACGCTGGGCAAATATTGTCCGAGTGAAGGAACGTTGCCACCAATATGGACACATGTCAGGGTACACAGACCATAAAAGAGGCCCTGGCAGGAACTGATGGGCTGATAAGATTAGATCCCTGAGCATTGAGGCGCTCAGCAGGTCCTGGGGGATAAGGCAGCAGCTTTCTTCAGCCGAGCTCAGGAATGTTCTCACTGCTGCACAGCATCCTCTGCATGGCAAGGGGGTTTTGTTCTGATCAAGCTTCTGTCTCACTGTGTGACCTAGGGCAAGTCTCCCAGCCTCTCTGAGCCTCAATCTGCTCACCTGTGAAATGTAGACAGCTACCTCTAGCTCTTGTTTCAGGAATCAGATGAAGAGCACAGCCGCATGCCTGACCTGTTAGAGCCCTCCTGCTACAGCCCTGTGACAGGGTTGGGCACAGGGAGCCCCAGACAGGAAGCTGGCTCAGCTCACACTGCTTTCCCTGCCCTGCACAGTGCCCAGTCTTGCATCTCTGGGCCTCACCCAGCAAAGGTTCAGGTGACAGCTGCCCAGCAGGTATAAGAAGTGAAGACCAGGGGACAGGGATGGCAGTGTCGGCCCAGCTGCCTCTGACATGTCCACTCTTCGTCCGGCCCTGACAGCACCTTTCAGACCAGCAGATATTGGACCATTTCGCAGATGAGCAAATGGAAGCACAGAGTTTGGGGACATGCTGAAGTCACTTGGCCTGAGTTCGGCCAGTTACAGAGACAATCTCTCCAGCTCAGAGTCAAACTGGGTAGGGGCCTGAGGGGGCAGTGGGCCTGGTCCTGGCTGGGGGCTGTGAACTCAGAGAGGCAGACGGATGGGCATCCTGGGCTGGGAACTCTGCAGACTCGTGCCCAGCCCCTGATGGGTGGGGAGGGAGTCCCAAGCCTGGCTGTCCACCATGGCTGCTGTGACACTCAGATCTCGGGCCCCAGGGCAGTACCAGTGCCTAGGCCACCATATACCCAGCCTGGGCCAGGGGTGAGGACCCTGGATACAGACGCAGCACTGGCAGCATCTGCTGGATGTGACCCAGGGCTGGGCAGCGAGCAAGGGTCTCCTGTATATCTCCAAGGTGTGTCTCTTTCATGGGTTTGACTTCCAGCCAAGGGATGGACATCAGGGCAGAGTTGGCCTCACCCGGTTGAGGGAGACAGGGATAGGGGGAAGGGGGACTCCTATAGCCCTGTGGAGGGCTGACAAGGGATTTTGCCCTGAGAAGGTCTTGTGTCCCTGGCCAGGGCTGCTGGCCAGGAACCACCATGTGAGAGGAGGGGCACTGGGGCCCCAAGCCGGGGAGGCTGAGAACTCTGTGGCTTGCTTGGAATTGTCCTCCTGGCCCCACTGCCACCCTCATCCCAGTGACCATTTGGGAACTCCTAGGTCCAGGGGTCCCCATGCCTGTGGTGGTGGCATACCATGCCTTTGGCCCTGGAGACCCAGCTGCCACCTGCTCCCAGCAAGTGAGGGGTGCCACCTGGGAAGAGCCGGGAACCTGGCACAGGGTTTGCTGGCTGCCAGCTGGCAGGCAAAGGGGCAGGCTGCTCCAGCTGGTTTTGAAAAGTGACTCAAGAAAGGGCAAGAGCACCAAGTCCAGAGAAAGTGGGGGATTGAGCTTCTGGGCCACTGTGGTCAGTCTGGAGTGAGTGAGTGAGAGACTTAAGCTGGAGCCAACTCAGAGACTTTCTGGTATCCACCATGTGACAAGGACCCAGCTGGGTACCCTGGTCATTACTCACAATGGCCACATGGAGTAGGGCTGTTAGTACCCTGGTTTTCTACGTAAGAAACTGAGGCACAGAGAAGTTAAGCAACCTTCCCAAGGCCACACAGCTACTTAGTGACCAGCTGGATTCAAATCAGGACAGTCTGGCCTAGAGCTCACACTCAGTACCAGTATTAGTCTCGGTAGCCCCCCTAACTTGCCTTTTGCCTCTGAGTTGCTAATGCCAAGGGAAGATGACAGGTCAGGACAGATGTCCCTGGGAAAGAATAGCCAAACTCGGGCCTAGAACGGGGGATGGGGGGAGGTGGGGGGTGGCTTTAAGAATGGCACTGAGTGTGGGGGAGGAGTAATGTTGCCCTCACTGGAACCTGGCCCGTGTCCCACTGATGCTGTCAGAGAGAAAGGTTGGATCAGCCACCGGAAATGACACAGGAAGATCAAGGCCAGTGGCAGTCCTTCCTACAGACAGACACCCCCAGGAGAGTCTTCTGGATAAATGGGGAGCAGCACAACACAAAGAAACACCTGAGCCCACGCCTCTGAGTACAGAGCCCAGCAATTGGTCCCCAGCGCCTTGCCTCAGTTTCCCTGCCAGTACAAGGGGGAGGTGGGTGTGCATAGGCCTTGAGGCCTCCCAGGTAAACAAAGCGGCAAGTACAGTCATCAGAGAGGAAGCGACAGGAAGCCATGCTCAGGCTGGAGGAGGCAAGCGGCAAAGTGGGGGACATGGCCTGCGCCCCCTTCCTGGGAGCCCTGTGAAGATGGACACAGGGACCCGCCATGCCCACCAGCAAGGGGCTGTTGAACCGGCTGCTGGCCGCAGCCTGTCCGCTCTGTAGGGACCGCCTTCTTGGCTATCTCACGGCCTTGAACTTTCTATGCTGTTTTGTAGTCAGTTCAGAAAGCGGCATTTCCAGGCTCCCTTCTTATCACCGGGAAACTTCTAACAACAAGGGCTGATTGTGCAGCTCTCCTGGGTGCGGCCAGATTCCTGGACACCCCCCACACCTTTTTTTTTTTTCTTTTTTTCGTATCTTTGGCACTATAATGGATCCCATTGTGATTGACTTGTTCAGGGGACGGCGTGGCCCTTGAGTTTAGAAGCATGAAGCGGGGGCAGGAGGGGGGTGTCCCAGAGGCAACCAGGGAGACCATGGAAGGAAATGTTAGAGCAACTCAATGGCACACAAGTCACCTGGAGATGGCCTTGCCTTGACTGGCTGGATTTGAAAATACTGTATGTAGTTATTCGTCAAACCACAAATGTTTATTTTTACACAATTATTAAGAAAAAAAGTTAACCATCTTCATCCCCCTTCCCCCAGCTGCCAGGCCAGTATACCAAAGCAGCTGAGCAGAGTTGATTCAGGTTCATCTGATCAGCTGCTATACGGAGCCAGTGTCCAGGACCTGGGGTCCAGGGACCTGGGCAGCACAGTCTGTGACCTGAGCATGCTGGTTCCCCAGGGTGAGGCCTCTCAGCAGGTAGGGGGCCCAGCCTACTGGGGCAACCCTCTGTCCAGCACGTAGGTGCCGGTCACCAGCAGAAGCCCCTACACTGACTCTCCCCAGCCTGGCCTTTGGGAGAGCACCCTGCCCGGAGTTCTGGGTGCTGCTTGCCACCACTGTCCCCTCAGCCTCGAGGGACTTCCTCCCTCACCCAGGTTCTACGAAAACCCCGGGAGGGATTTCTTAGAATGTTCAGCAGTTGTGGCCCAGCCTAGAACTTGGCAGGGCCCCCAGAGGAAGCTAATTGAATTTGAGAAGCCCGGAAGCCAGGCACACTGGCAGGAGACCAGAGGGGTTGGGTGCTGCTAGGTGTGGGCATTGGGACCTGCCACTTTGTGGGATCCTGTCTACAAGGCAGTACTTCTCAGGCCCTTTCCTTTCTTCACTAGCTGGTCAGAATCAAATGAGTATCCACACCTAGGACAGAGAGATGGCTCACGGAAGGTCACCACTGTTGCTAAAGAAACAAATATGCTTAGGGAACCTGCTTTTACTCTCCTTGGTCATTTTTACCAACACTCGGGGAGGGGAAGGGAGTTGTTCCCACTGCCCTGGGTCAGTTATCTGGCCAGTTTCCGGGCAGGGGCTGAATCCAGCCTGCAGCTGCCCCATCTCAGTTTCCTTATCTGGAAAATGGACGTAAGAGTGACTGTGATAGGCTCGGTGTGGAGAAGAGGGTCACCTCTGCAGAGTGCAGAGCCTCAGCTCATTGTAGCTGATATTGTCTCAGACACAGGTGTCAGATGGCACAGAATGGGAACAGCTGGGGCCTGAAGGAGCAGGTGTGCGGAACCTCAGCAGGTCACAGAACCGTTCCGACTCAGTGTCTACTCCTTCCTGCTCTGTGACACCAGGCTGCGACTTCCCCATCTGTGGAATGGCCATACAGACCTCACGGTGTTGGAGGGACGGAGTAGACAGCGGAAGGGGAGAGGCTCCGGAAGGCGTATTCTGCCCTCCAGTGGGGCTGCAGCAGGGACAAGAGTGCCCTTGGGGGGAAGATTCCTGGAAGGGGTGACAGCACAGTGACAGCTGGCCAATGCAGGGCCATGGAGATGGAGCAGAGGGGTGGAGTGATGAGCCTGGAGCGGCAGCCAGGACCCGGCTCCTCTGGGGTGTCCCTTTAAACAAGTGGCTGGGCGCTTCCTGTCCTGGCTCCCCTTTCAGGCCATCCATCAGCTCAGCTGTTCCTGTCCGCAGCCAGTGAGTAGCCATAAAGGAGCCCAGCCCCTCCTCTGCCAGCGCCCAGGTTTTATGTTGTCGGAACACCGTGGGGCAGCTCCAACGCATCGCTAATGACAGGCATCATGAAGCAATAAAAGTGATGGGGCTGGCGGGAGGTGGGTGGCAGGAAGGGCGGGGCGCGGTCCAGGCTCCCCTGACGGCGGCAGGAGCTCTCTGAGAATTGATTAGTCTTGGACATGCTGACCTTTTTGTTCTTGAAAAATTGCTTTTGAGCAGCTGAGGCAATAAAAGTGAATTGATTCAGAGAGAACGAGGATGAAATTTGCGTTAGGCAAGGAGCAGTGGATAAATGCCTGTGATGTCAGCACAGCCACCCCCAGCCCCAGCCCCTGGGCTAAGGGAGGGCAAGGCCTGGGGCGGCCGGGGCCTGGTGCACTCACATGCAGAGGAGAAGCCTTACACAGCGCAAAGGGGAGGCAGGTGAAGAAATAATATGAGGTGGGGCTGAGGAGGAAAAGACTAGACGCCCAGAGAAAAACAGAGGGGGAAGGCAGCAGGGAGGATTTAGGCTAGACTCAGGGAAGGGAGCGAGGGCCTAACAGGGACCCACATGAGCACTCACAGCAGGACAGCCACAGGCGACCCCACAAAGCCTGCTCTTTCCATTTTATAGGAAAGTGGGAAACTGAGGCCCAGAGAAGTCAAGGGACCTGCTGAAGGTCACACAGCCAGAAGTGGCAGAGCTCACTGAGCCCCTCTGGAGCTATACTGGGTCACTGTGGCCACTGGGAAGGCACAGGGGTGTCGGGGTGTCCCTCAGTCTCCAGATAAGAAGGCATAGAGGAAACAGGATTCACGGCAAAGGCTGCCAGGCACAGAATGGTGGCACTAGGCCTTAGCTGTCCTGGCCAAGTGTAAGCCCAGCCACTCATCCCCCTGGCACCTCAGCCCGGTTCCTTACCAGGGTCTTCAGGGGGAAACAGAAGTCCGGGTCTGTGTAAGCTCAGCCAGTTTACAGGTGCCTAAGGTGCAGGGTTGAACTGGAGCCCACCCCGCCCCGTCCAGGAGAGAGGTTATGCGGAGTTGCACCCCTGCAGCAGCCAAACCTCCTTCTACTCCAGACCTGGCACAGGCCACTTCTCCAAGTTCCTAAGCCATACTCCTGTTCTGGCCCTTGTGGGGTGGGCTGGGATGCATGGCCTCCAGTGGGCATGAAATACCAAATCAGGCCAGTCCTTGAAGTGGTTGATGTCACCCTAAAAATATCCATGGGGAAAGCCCCTACTCAGAGCAACGGCCCGGGGAGAGCAACTGCCCCAGAGCCATTCCAGCCCAGGCCTGGTGGGGGATCAACCCCCAGGGCTAGAACAAGGCAGCTAGGGGTTGCTGCTCTTTGCCCCCAGCATCCCCCAGAGCCACCAGGGTGGAGTTAGACCTCCAGATCCCACACCCCGGGGGCCACTCACTCCCACCTGTGGCCCCCTCGCTCCCCCAGCCGCAGAGCCTCTGTCTTCTGAGAAGGGAAGGGGCTTGCCAGGACTCCAGTGAGCAGCCGAGGTTTTCTGCCTATTTTGGGGGCAGCACGTGTGGGCCCAGGTGCCTCAGGGCTTGCCAGCAGCTCCAGCGAGGAGCTTGGCACTGACTCTGGAGCAGGCGGTGCCTTTTCTTTGCCAACCCCACCCACCCTACCCGCCTGCAAGAGGGGCTGAGGGGCTGAGGGGCTGAGGAATGGCAGGCACCACCCCCACCCCTCGGGGCTGGGGGCCTGGGGCAGCAAGTTGCTGGGCGACCCAGCCGTTGCCAGTAGAGACGTTCACACGCACACCCCCAGGGGCGCCACAAGCACTGCTCTAGGGCCCTCCCCCAACCCTCCGCCCTCACCGCAGCCAGTGCCACTGGAGCCCTGAAGGGCCCTCACAGGCCTATTGCCCAGCGGGGGCTGAGAGTGTGGCAAGACACTAACCCCTCGAGGACCCCTCCCCATGGCCACTGACATTTGAGCAAGATCCTTCAGGGCCAGGGCAGCAGTGCAGGCAGTGAGGACCCTGAGTTCCCTGCCCTGGTCCTGCCTTCCTGGCTGTTTGCCTGTGGGGGTCCCGGGAACATGGAAGGAGGCATCTTTCAAGGGAGACCAGATTTTTCTTACCAGGAAACTGAGGCCCAGAGTGGGTCTATAACTTACCTCAGGTTTTGTTGTGAGACACAGGCAGAGCTGGGGCTGGAACCCAGGCTGATTCACCCCAGTCTCCGAGGCTCTTCCTAGTGCCCACTGGCAACTAGCCTTCAAGGGACACCAGGTGGGGGCCCTCCTTTCCTGGCTGCACACTCCCAGCCGTGCAAAGAGGCGAGTCCTGGATCACGGAGCAGCGCCTGGCTGGGGTACAGGCCTAGGTTGGGCACAGGGCCGAGAAGCTGCTGCCCCGCTGGCCGAGAGAGGCCCTGGCACCAGCAGGACATGAGAGGGCTTGGCACAGTGCAGGGGGAGGATGTGCAGGGGGAGGGTGTGCAGAGGTCACTGGGGAGGGCTGGGGTGGCAGCGTTCTTGGATCTGGCTGCCAGGTGCAGCCAGACCTGTTCTGCCCTAGCTGGGCTGTCTCCTTTCTCCTGAGCCCAGAGGCATCTGAGGAGGAAGGGGAGGTAGGGCCAGGGCAGGGGCGGGGTGTGGTGCCTGGACTCCAGGATAGTGAACACCTGCAACAGGGGACACAGCCAGCAGAGACCAGGAGCCCTGTAGCCACATGCCAGAGCTGAGAACAGGGATGTCACCAGACTGGGTTTGAACCCCCCAGCCCTTTCCCTTGTAGGCCTGGCCTGGGGGGCTGGCAGAGGTGGCCAGGTATCTTCCTCCTGTCTAAACATGTGGTCCCAGCATGAGGTCTCCACTCCTAGGGGCCACAGCAGGTTTCTTTCTTTGGTGACTGCAAGACTCCAGGAATCCTGTACCCAGCAATGCAGGGTGAAGGTCAGCAAGTAGCTGGTCTGTGATTACTCACTCATCAGATTTGTTCCGCAGTCTTGCCAGTCTTCTTGTGATAAACTGCAAGTTCCATTGAAAGCATTATGGGACCCACAGTAAGTCTGTGAATCCTTATCACATACCCCAAAATGCAACTGCCATCTCACACAAGCCTGTTACTTTCTACAAGGACCCTCCCAAGAAAAAGTGGGCCCCTCTGTCTGGCTGATGCACCCACCACCACCTACACTGCCTCTCTCCCCAGCACCTGGGGTTGGTGGGAAAGGAAAGCCCTCTCTGTGGGGACAGCCCTGCTTGTCTAGCTGGTGGCCCATGCGTCATCCACTCACCATAGGTCCTGACTGGGCTGGCCCTGGACACAGGGCACAGGAGGGGTGGGGCCAGTCCACTGCCGCAGGGCAGGCGGGGAGGCACGTGCATGCCACAGACCAGCCTGGGTACAACCTGAATAGGCGCAGCTAAAAGGGAATCATGGAATGATCCCCAGATCGCAGGTGAGGGTTTGCCCGTGTGTCTGTGTGGGGCGAGTGTTTGCATGTGCACCGTCCATGGGCAAGGCTGTGTGTAGTACACACACACACACACACACACACACACACACACACACACACACACACACACACAGGACAACACCCAGGTCAATGCCTTTCCAAGGCCTGCTGGTGGCACACTAAGCGCTCCACCTGCAAGAGAAAGGGCTTCCCAGGGACCCTGGGCAGTGTCTAGCTAAAGAGGCTGTTATCCCTGCCCTGTAACCAGAACTGGCACCTCCCTGCCCTGGTACTCAGGTGGGAAATGGACCTGGCTGCCCTGGCCCCAGCTTCACTTCCCACAGACACCCCCTCTTCCAGCAGAGTCCCTGGGGAGCTGGAATTTGAGGGCAATCTACATATAGCTTCAGTGGTTCACCACAGCTGAGAATATTTCAGGAACTGCCTTTTAGAATCAGTTGATAAGACACAGATAACCCTCCTGTTACTCTGCACCCTGATTTGGGTTTTGTCTTGGTTTTGCTTTCTTTTTTAAATTTTTAATATTTTTTATTTTGAGCCAGGGTCTCACTCTGTTGCCTGAGGTAGAGTGCAGAGCAGTGATCTCCTCATAGCTCACTGCCACCTCAAACTCCTCACAGGCAAGCTGGTGACTTTCTACCAGGACTCCCCAGGAAGAGTGTGTACCCTCCCACATCTTTTATATTTACCTGGAAAGATTTAGAGAACATCCTTCTAAGGAAAGTATCACAAGAATGGAACAAGCATCTAATGTATTTAATAATGACATGAAACCAGTAGATGAAGGACTACACGCCCACACAAGAAAAGAAAAAACACAGTTAAATGCAAGTGGAGGGGGAAGGGAGAGGAGGAAAGGGAAGGGGTTTGGTAAGTTCTTACTAACAGGTGCACCGTAGGGGTATATGGCACACCTCCTGGGTGAACGGTTCAACTACAACTTGGACTTTTACCTAACAAAGGCAAAAAATGTAATCTAATCCTTTGTACCCATATGTTAATCTGAAAAAATCTGATCTAGCTAAGGCACCCACCACCACCACCCTTATCTGCTTCTCTCTCCAGCACCTGAGGTTGGTGGGAATGAAGAGCCTTCTCTGTGGGGACAGCCCCAGGAGGAGCAGCAGGGGCCACAGGTGTTGTACCATCACACCCAGCTAATTTTCCTTCCTTTCTTTCTTTTCTTTTCTTTTTCTTTTTTTTTTTTTTTTTTTTTTTGTAGAGCTGGAGTCTTGCTATGTTGCTCAGGCTGGTCTCAAACTCCTGGCCCCAAGCAATCCTCAGCCCTCAGCCTCCCAAAGTGCTAGGATTTCAAACCCAAGCCACCATGCCCAGCACTGGTTTTGCTTTCATTTGGAGAGTAAATTCTCCTTCCACGCTGAGCTGTTAACCTCCTTGACCACACTTGGGTGGGTTTTTGTTGTCATCACCTTCATTGTCAGGGAATGATGGTTTCCCCTAGAAAGGACACCCAGGAAAAGGAGTTTCAGACATGTCCCCCAGCTCCAGCAAGGCCACGGCTCTGGCAGGACAGCCAAGTCTGCAGGAGGGCAGGGCGGCAATGGTCCTGCTCTGTGTGTCACCCCCAATGTTTGTTCAAACCCTCTGTGGCTGACAGCACCGGGAATACCGGGAATACCTGTGAGCAAAGGGGGTGGCCTGCGTAATGTGCTGTGTGCCAAGGCTGGAGGCACTGTGATTCTAGCTCATCCTTTACAATCCCACCCCCACCTCTCACAGCGGGGACCCATCCCAAGCACAGCAGTGCCCTAAACACCTGAAATAGCCAACAAGGGAACACGGTGTGTCCAAAGATCATGGACACCATTTAATATGGGATTCCAAAAACCATTAAGGTCCCCAAAGGCTTTTGTGTGATTCTATTGGCATGAATCCTCTGGAGCAGGCCGACTGGTAAGAGATAGAAAGCAGATTAGCGATTTACCTGGGGGTTGGGGGGTGGTGGACAGTGACTACTAATGCGAACAGAGTTTCTCTAAGGGGGAGGGCAATGTTCTGGAATTAGATTATGGTGATGGTTGACAATTGGAAATTTAGTGAAAACCATTGTGTTTTATACTTTTAACAGGAGAATTTATGGTATATTAATTGTATCTCATTGTTAAGTATTTTAAGGCTTACAGGGAAATGTTCTGGAAGTTAGGAATCAGTACATATATTCCGATTTCACCATTAAAGAAAATATAGTAAAAAGATTAGAAGGGGATATGCCAACTGTTAGCAGTGGCTTTGTGTGGGTAAAGGATCCAAGAAGACGTCTAATTCTTCACATGCAGGCAGCCAGGCCAGGATCTGGCTGAAGCTGGGGGTGATGCTGACTTCCCAGCTGGCCCCGGACCAGCCCCTCCCTGCACCCGTGACTCACCCACAGAGGCATCAGCCAGCCAGGGGTCAGCTCCTCCCTGGGGGGGAATGCTGCAGGGCCGGCAGAGCGGGTGGGGACGCCACTCGGCAGGCATGGTGGACAGGCTGGCCCTGGGCAGGAGACCAAGTAGTGATGACCCCATGGGCAGGTGGGTGGGCTTGGTGCCCCTCCTTCATTTCCGAGGAGAGAGGTCACCCCTCGGGCCCTAGCCTGCCTGGTAGCCACGCCCAGCTGCAGAGTTGGCAGGGTTTCAGGTGACCCTCCAGGACAGGATAGGCAGTGGGGTTGGCTTGGGGGTTGGAGGGTGGCAGGAGGAAACTGTCCGGGCATCTTGCTCTGGGCCCCTGTAAATCCTTAGCTCTCCCCAGGCACGGTATTGACCTCCACTCTGTCTACCAGTCTGCCTGATCTAGCTTTCCCACCCAGCCCCAAGGTCCCCAGAGTCCTCCAAGGATTCCAGGCTCTCCTCTACCTGCCCTGGCCCCTCACCTCACACCCTCTCCAGCTGCCCCACATGCCCCCAGGGATTCCAGGCTCTCCTCTACCTGCCCTGGCCCCTCACCTCACACCCTCTCCAGCTGCCCCACATGCCCCCAAGGATTCCAGGCTCTCCTCTACCTGCCCTGGCCCCTCACCTCACACCCTCTCCAGCTGCCCCACATGCCCCCAATTCCAGCTCCTACTTTCAGCTCCCTGCTGTCTCCCTGTCCCTGAGACTCAATTCCTCCAGACTGGCTTGTGTCTGGCCCCTCTGGCCCCTCCCAGCTGTCTTCCAAGGTCACTTAGCAGATTGGCACACATGCACAGGTGCATACAGGCCCCCCACACCCAGGCACTCAGCGGTGTCCATGTGCCTCACTGCCTGGTCATCTGCTGGGTACTCACCTCCACTGTGGGGACCGAGCAGCAGGGCACCCTGTTCTAGGTCATACCCCAGAGCTCTGCACAGGAGCTGGCCCAGCACATACATGGTGCACAGATGAACAAGGAATGAGTGAAGTGGGCAGAAGTCCTGCATGTCATCTCTGCACTGGCAGGAGGCACACAGTCCTGTGCGGAGAGAGTGGGGTCATTGCCACATTCCCTTCTGGAGTCACTTGGTTGTTCCCAGCCACAAAGGACATCTGAGGCAGGAGTGCGGCTGAACGAGGTGGGCCTCAGGGCGGCTGCCTGACAACCCAAGGGTTTTCGGGGCTTGGCACAGTCACTGTGGGGGAGTTCAGTCCTGGAGGGAACAGAGAAGAGGTGTCTGGGGCCCGGTTGAGAGGTCTTCCAGAGGGCAGGTTGGGGGGTGCTAGGGGTCAAGGGAGACAGACCTCTTGGACACAGTACTTGGGGTCAGGAGGCTGAGGTCAGGTTGGCTGCTTTGGGAGCTCCCTAGCCCTCAGTAAAGGGGTCAGTCTCCAGATTGGGAGCTGAATCCCGCTGCTGGGGACACCAGGGCAAACGTGCTGCTCAGCACCGCTGGCTGGTTGAGGAACACTTCCCCAGGCCCCAATTGCTCAGGCAACAGGGATGTGACCATGAATAAGGAGCTGCAATTAGCCCTCCCCCTCCACCACTCTGCTTCAGGCCAGGCTGGTGGAAGGGGAGGAAGGGCAGCCTGGGGCCCCCTGCTGCCTCCAGAGCCCAGGAGAGCCCAGGAGATCACAGGGGCAGCCATTGGCAGGCACTGGCCAGGAAAGGTCAGCTTGATAGAAAGTTCACAGTGTGGACTGGCCAAGAGGCTCACCTCAGCACAGAGGCCACTGGAGGTGGTGATAGACTCCAGAAACTGGGGTTAAGTCCCAGCTCTACTTCTTTCTGGCTGTGTGACCTCAGGTGAGTTACCTCACCTCTCTGAGCCTCAATTGCCTCCACTGTAAGATGAGGTAGAAACACTGATGTCCCAGTGTGGGTGCAGAGTTTAGCACAATATGTGAAGCCTGGGGCATGGAGTCTGCAGCTAACACAGCTAGGGTTGCTATTCTCCCAACTACTAGTATTACAGACTGAATTAATATTAATATCATCATCATTATTACCATCCAGTCTTAGTATCTCTGACCCCAAGGCCAGATCTTCCCGAGGGCCCCTGAGCCTTCTCCCCGTCTGTACATGCATCCCTGCTGACGTGGGATAGTTAAGCTATTTCTCATGGATCTGCAGTGATTTGCCCCAAACTTTTGTCCACTTTGCAAAGCTGCCTACTGCCTTTCCCACCTCATCTCCAAACTTGCCCACTTGCTCTGTGGCCATGACTGCCCCCTTCCTCAGCCTGGACAGCCTCCAGAGTGGTTCCCTAGTGCCATAGGCTGGCACCATCCCTAGTCATCAGGGGCCTAGAGCAGGACTGGCCAGGGCTGGGGACTCTGGGCTCTGTCCCTGGGCCTCTCACACCCTGGCACAGCCTGGCTTGACAGGAGGGGTTTAGGGAGGAGGTTTCAGGGGGAGGCTGAGGAAAGAGGTAACTCGGATGGCACTCTAAGGTTAGCCCCATGGCCCCCCACTCAGTGGGACTGCAACTGCCAGAGAACTGCTGTCTCTGGGAAAGTGGGTGTCAGTCCCAGAGGTGTTCCCCAAGCCAGTTCCCCCAGGCCCCTTGCAGGAAGGTCCTCAGCCTCTGGACTAGTGAGACCAGCCAGAACCAACCTGCGGGGGCTGAGACATAGGCAGGGGTCTCTGCTTCCCCTTCTATAAAATAGGGTGACAGCTCTGGCCTATTGAGAGTGTGGAGGGAGCCCAGTCCCAGGGGGCTGCTGCCTAGGGTCCAGGAAGGTCAGTGGGGAACCAGCCAGATGAGACAGGCTCTGGGAAAAGAAGGCCAGCGTTGACGGGCTCCAGGCAGGAACCCCGGCTCTGCCCTTCCAGGGAGGGGTGGTCTGACATTTGGGGCCACCAACACCCCCACCCTTGGGGACTTCTCCAACACCGTGAGGGAAGGGGACCACTGAACATGGCCAGCCTTGGCTCTGGCCCTGGAAGGCTGGGGTGTCAGGAGGTCTGGGAGACGCCCCCATGGTGTGAGAGACCTTTGAGAAGGCCCTAGGTGCCCTCAGGGAGCCTGTGAGGCTTGCCGTGCAGTCGCTTCCTCCTGCCACAGGCCCTATGGAGAATCTCATGGAGGGGCTGACTCTGCTGGGGTCTTCTCTTCTGCGGGGTCCTGGGTTGGGTCCAGTGCCCAAAGAAGGCACAGTTGATTGGCGTGGCTGCCCATCCTAGTGGGAGTGGACACAGGTCAGTGGGTGTGACTGTGAGTTGGGAGTAGTGTGATTGTGGTTGGAATGGGTGTGGCCTTGATGGGGTGGGCATGGGACAGGTCAGGTGGGCATGGCTGTGAGTTAGGGTGGCTGTGGCCACCAGTTGGGGGCATCCTGTCCAGTCGGGGGGTCAGCATACTGATGGTCAGAGAGCTTCAGGACTGAAAAGGCCCAGCCAGAACCCCGTGATGGTGAACACCCAGTTCCCCTCTGGAATAAAGGGCTGACTTCCCAAATCAAGCCACCTATGTTGTTGGCCCCCTTGGAGAGTTACTCCGGTTGAGGGGAGGCCTCAGCCAAAGGGACCCACCCCTCCACGGGCAGTGACCACTGAGGCTTCAGCCCTCCTCCCCCAATTCAGGCCAACGTGGAGGAGTACCCCCTCTGCAGAGTGCCCCAGGGTCAGTGGAGCCTTCCTCAGCTCCTCCCTCTGCCCACCCTGTCTCCTCGTCCTTCCACAGATGTGATCCCAAGAGCTGTAGAACCTCCTGCCTATGCCTGCTGCTGCCCTCCAACATGCCACTGGCCCTTCAAAACCATCCACACACCCTGCGTCCTGGCAACTGATGCAGGCGCCTGCCTCAGTCTCCCTGACAGCACCATCAGCCTCCAGAATACCTGTGCTAGGTTTCACAGCGTCCCCCACAATCATGTCCACCCACAACCTCATGAAAGGAGGAAAAACATTCTTTGCAGATGTAGTTTACCCCTGAGATGAGGTCCTCCGGGACTTAGGGTGGACCCTAAATCTAATCACGGGTGACCTTGTAAGAGAAGCAGAGGACTTGGATACAGGCACACAGGGAGAAGGCCACGCGGAGGCCTCGTCAGGGCCAAGGATTGCTCACAGCCCAGGAGGCTGGAAAGGCACAGAACAGACTCTCCCTGGAGCCTCAGAGGAAGCCAGCCCTGCTGACTTGTGGCCGTGGGGCTCCTGGTGCCCTGTAGCTTGAAGCCACCCAGTGTGTGACAGTTTATCACAGCAGCCCCAGGAAACTAATTCAACTTCAGAGGAAAAATGGTCTAAAAGCAGGAGGGGGTGGCCTTCCTCACACACCTTCTCCAGGACGTGCTGTGGGGCAAATTCATCCTGGCGGTGTCTGGAGTCTTACGCAGAAGAGCAATGGAATTGGATTCAAGTGATGTGCAGATTCGCCTCAAGGCTGTGATGGAGCATTTGTTGTAGGAAAGGGTGGGGAGAACACAGAGACACGAGTTGTAGGGTGACCAGCCCTCGGTTTTAACACTGAATGTCCCGTTCCCTCAGTCCTGGGCAAGCCTGGGTGGTTCATCAGCCTGATGGGCCAGAGGCCTTTCTGGTACATTGAGTAGAGATTGTGAAGTCAGCAAGGGGGGGGGAGCAGATTCTGGAAATGTCTGGAGACCATGGGGGGCCTGGGGTCAGTCAAGGATGGACAAGGGTTGTTCCTGGGGAAGACTGGTTTCACTGTGGACACAGAGAGATTTAGGTTCTGGTGGGTCACTTGGATTTGAGGTCAGAGCACAGGGCACCAGGGGCCTCTCTCTGACCCCCTGGGAGATGTTCCCAGGCTGTGGGTGCAGGGGGTGCTGGAAGGGATAGTGCAAGCCCAGCCCCCGGGGCGAAACACCCAACACATTAGCACAGTTGGAAGACGCAGCAAGGGGAGGCTGCACCACGCCAGCACTAATGGGCTTGTTTTCCCATATAAGAGTCAGAGAGAAGTGGAAAGGCAGTGGGGAAATGGGAAAAGAAAGCGAAAGTGTAACTTTACCCTGGAGAAGCCCAAGGCCTCCACCTCAGCCAGGTGCTCTGGGTCAAGGCCAAGAGGATGAACCTGGGATGTGACACAGTGAGAAAGGCCGGTAACCTCTGGGGTCTCCTCCCCAAACATGTAACCCCTGCGTCATCATGGGACAGATGTCAAAGCCCATAAGAGGACACTATCCAGATGCCTGCCATATGCCTGGGAACGGCCAGTGTCACCACCAACAAGAAAAGCCCAAGAAGGAGACGTGAAGATCCTGGGACAGAAAGAACAGCAGGTAACGCGTGAGGCAATGTGGATAAAGCAGGGCCTTCACCCGGGCAGCGCTGGTGTGTTGATGGTGGCGAGTATCTGACGCTCATGAAAGGTGTTGGTGACAGGGAAACCAGGTGGAGGGCATGGGGAACTCTGGGCGGTCTTCAAAACTTCTCTGCACATCTAAAACCAACTTCTCAAGTTCATTTTTTTTTTTTTTTTAAGGAATGATACGTCACTCAAAGTATGCAGATACTTTACAAAAAAAGAAATGCAAACCCATCAACAAACATGACAAAATCCTCAATCTTAGTGATAATGAAATAAACTAAAAACAACGAGATGTTTTTACCTATCCTATTGGCAAAGATTTAAAACTCTGATAATGCCTAATGATGCCAGAGGTGTGTAGGGATGCATGCATAGTGCGGGGAGGGGATAAATTGGAAATTTGTTGGTGTCTTTCATAACATCTGATCTTGTTTTTGCTGTGAGCCAGAAATTCCACTTGCAGAAGCTTACCCCGCAGGGACAGCGGCACGGAACGTCTCTGCAAGTGCCCAGAGTTGATCCAAGGATTGTTGGTTAGAGTGAACAGAGTTTGTGAATTAAAAACTGGTCAAACAGATTTTGATACATTAATAGATTTTGTGCATCCAGGAAAAAGAATTAAGTATATTTTTATAGAATATGTGAAATATATTCCTAGATGTAGTGTTAATAGTATTTCCAGGGTTGCCAGGATATAGTGTTAATGTTATTGAGTAAAAACAAGCAAGTTGTAAAACATTTAAATCTCACACACACACACACACACACACACACGTGTACTTGTGCAGAAATGGGGCTGGTTTAGCAGGAGTACAACTTCTGAGGCCACTCAGGGTTAGGACCCTGTGCTTCCTTCAATGCTCTGCTACTGCTGAGTAGAAATTCATAATAATTCTGTCTTTGAGCTTGTGTCCCGGCAGATGCAATATATAGTCTGCTGGCATAAGGCGCTGGCAATGTCCCGAGAGCACACAGAGGTTGGGGAACCCTCACTCTGCAGGTGTCACTGAGACTCAAAGTGAGTTACGAGGAAGCAGGTTACATCCCCAGCCGAGGAAGAAGGGACCCTGATGGCTCTAGAACCTATGCTTTCTGTTCCATCCAGAACTTGCTTCAAACGTAGAAAGAATACAGTGGGATTCTAGAAATATGAAAGACCAAGGCACCCTGTTGTGTCCTTTCTGATACCTCCTGCACAAGCTAACCACTGACGCTGACACAGTGACAGAGGCAAGGGACGGTGAGGCCACGGCTCCTTTCCCCGCAGTGCTTCCTGCTCATAGAAAGCTGGAGATCGAGGGTGTTGGTAGGGATGTGAAATAGACATAGGTGAGCGAGTTCTGTTCATCTCACTCCCTGGAACGAAGCGCGTGCCTGTGTGCAGGCCAGGAGTGGGCATTGCTATTTCAGTGGTTCTGTGTATGAGTTAAAAGCTCTCACATTTACGATTAAAACTGCCATCACGCCCTACAGAGACAAAGGGGGCAGTAACACTAATAATTTAAGGTTTTGATTTTTCTTTACTTAGTGATATCAAATAACAAATAAAAACTCCAAAAGCCAAGAGAGAACCTGCAGAAGGAGGGGAGGAGAGAGCGTTACGTTCACCTTCGATGGTCCTTTTTTCCTGCTTGAGTGAGGGGCTGTCTGCACTGTAAAGTAAAAATGCTACACTAACCATGGCAGGTGGAAGAGGAAAGGGCCCAAGTCTGGGTGACGTGGCGCTGCTGCAGTGGCACCTTACATGAGGCTAACGACCCCCCTGCCTGTGTTCCCTGGGAGACCGTGGAAGATTAACCCACTGGTCCAGGCAGTAAGGGACAGGCAAGGATGTGAGTAGGAAATGCCAGCTCAGCACCAGCTTACGTGGCAGCAATGGGGACGATGGAACTCAAGGGACAACCTGGCTTCCCTGACAAGCAAAGTGGACACAGTTTTCAGCATCAGCCTCCAGGGCAGACTGGCAGTGCAGGAGGGTGCTGACCCCAGAGAGCTGTGAGGGGTTAGCAAGCATGCGGGATGGTAGGTGGGTGGCCAGCAGGAACTGAGGATGAATGACCAGGAGCCAAGGGCAGCTGCCCAATCAAAGTCCTGTCCCCTGTCCTGTTTGTAGATCTGTGGTTCTTCTCAGACCCCAAACCCATTGACTAAGGAGAGGCACTGGGGCAAAGGGACTATTTGCACAGTGTCTGAGTCGACCCTTCTGGAACAAAAGTGTAACTGCAACCCCTCCCCACCTGTGTCAGCGTGTGAGAGCCAAGTGACAAATAACATCCGTGGCTCCCAGTGGGTTTGGTGGCTCCCCAGGCCCTCAGGGACCATTTCCCTGCAAGTTGGCTGATGTAACACCAAGACTGCGCCATTCTTTTGTTGGTGAAGTGAGAGCTGTGACGATGGGGAAGCAAGTGGCAGCCAGCAGAATTGCACCCCCTGTGCAGTGGCCAGGAATGGCTCTCTGGTCAGGCCGCTGGAACAAAGTGCCATAAACTGGGCTTGCTTGTAAGCAACGGACATCTGTTACTCACAGCTCTGGAGGCTGGAAGTCCAATTCAAGGCACCGCAGATTCAGCGCTGGTGAGGAGATGGCCCCTTCTCACCATGTCCTCACTTGGGGGAAGGCCTATGAGCACCCTCAGCCTACTGCAGGAGGACTCATGACCTAATCGCCTTCCAAAGCCCCACCTCCTAATGTTGTCACTTTGGGAATTAGAATACCAACATATAACTCTGGGGAGGACTCAAACTCCAGACCACAGCAACAGGACAGGAGCCCTCCACCAAAGTCCACACTCTAATCCCCGGACACTGACTGTGCTACCTTTCATGGCAAAGAGAAATTAAGTTTGCCACTGGAATAAACTTGTCAATCAATCAGCTGAGTGTGAGATAGGGGATTGTTATGAATTATCTAGGTGGGTCCAATGTAATCACAAGGGTCCTTCCAGGTGGAAGGGGGAGGCAGGGGGTGGGTGTGAGGGGGGATGATGCAAGAAGGCAGAAAGCAGACACCTAAGAAGGTCAAGGCCTGACACTCCCGGCTCTGAGGACGGAGGACGGCCTCAAGCTGAGGAGCGCAGGTGGCCTCTGGAAGGTGGAAAAGACAGGGACAAATTGTCCCCTGGAGTCTCCAGTGAGGAGCGTGGCCCTGCTGACACCTTGAATTTAGCCCAGTAAAACTCATTTTGGGCTTCTGACCTCCAGAACTATGAGGTAATGAATTTGTGTAGCTTTAACCACATTTGTGATACTTGTTACAGTAGCAGCAGGGATCCATCACGCAGCTGCCCCCAGCAGAGGTAGAGTCCTGAAAGGGTTTTCATCCTGGGTGTGATGGCAGAGAGCGGCCCCACCCTCGAAGTCCTAATGGACACAGGGCGGTGGTCACCTCTCTCAGGCCCCTTCGATTGCCTAGTCTCTTAAAAGCACAGATAAATCCTGGAGCATGACGGAGGCAGGAGCAAACGCAACTAAGTGGTGCCCCAACTGCAGCTGTTCTTCCAGATGTGCTGTCTCTGCTAACGCAGAGTGACGTGGCCTCAGGTCCGTGATATGTGGCCATTGATCCGGCAAATGTGTTCCGTTCCGTCCCTATCACAAAGGAAGCCGGATGGAGTCGGCGTGCACGTGGAGTGGACAACAGGGTGCATTTATTGTCCTGTGCCAAGGCTACGTTAACTCTCCTTCCATCTGTCACAGCAGGCCCTACGGGACCTGGACTTTGCTGAGAACACCACACACATCCGCTACGTTGATGTTATCGTGTTAATCAGACCAGATGGGCAAGAAGTGGCTCGTACATTGGAAGCCGTAATAAGACGCGTGCCCTCCTGGGGGCGAGAGATGAAGGCTGCCAGGGCTGTGTGGGTCTGGATGTCTGAGAGACGCCGAGACACTAAAAGCAGACAAACGATCGCATCTCGTGCCTGCTCCCACTGTGAAGGGATGTCGGCAGACCACTTCAATCTTGGGGGCAGCGGGTTCCACACTCGAAAATCTAGGAAAGGCCACCAGCTTTGAGAGGACCTGGAGCAGGGACAGCACTGCCATCCTGACCACGTGACCTGGAGACCTGATGGTTTTAGAGGCGTTGTGCAGGGAAAAAAAGATGCCACACGCTGCTGATGGCAAGCCCCAGTTGGAGAATCAGTGTTGACCTCCTCGGTGTCTGGAAAAAAAGCCATGCCACTTGAAGCAGAGAATCACATGCTATTTGAAAAACAGCCCTGCGTGTGCTCTCGGGCCCCAGCAGAGGTGGGGTGCCCGCCATGGAAGCCTGTGGCTGTGCTCTCAGAACTGCCCATCACGAGCTGGGGCGGTCAGACCCGCCAAGCCAGAAGTTCAGGTAGGCCCTGGAGGACCTGCCATGGGGTGGAAATTGTCCACCCAGATCAGGCTTGAGCATGACCAGAGGCACAAGCAGGCTGTCCTCAGAGCCTGGATGAGGGGGATGGGAAGTGAAACCACCCACATTGGACCAAGGGACCCATTTATGGCCAAGAGGATGTGGGGATGTGCCCATGACTGGGGATCCACTGGCTCTGGCACACACTGTGCCACCCAGAAGCTCGTGACTTCGTAGCGTCATGCCGTAGCCTTTTGAAGATGTGATTGTGATGACATAACGAGTGACATCATCCTGTGGGGTGCAGAATACGCCGGAAATCAGCACATGACAGGAGCTGTGCCCCAGGAGCAAGAGTGTATAGCTTCAGGAACTAGGAGGTCCCCACCTGCTGTCACCCCAGTGGCTCACTTGAGAGGAGTGTTTTGCTTTCCAACCTCACCACTCCAGGTCTGGGGAGTCTGCAAGACCCGAGTCCTAGAGGGGGAGTCTCCACCAGGTTCATCCCATCAAGGCTGCCACTGAAAGGGAAGCCACCGCTGCCAGTCGGGCACTTGGGGCTCCTCGTGCCGAGAATCCAGTGAGCGAGGGAAGGAGTCGCCCTCCTGGGATCAGCGGGACAGGCGGGCCTGGGGAGGCACGTGAGTGGCACCAGGTGAGGCCAGTGAGGTGCCCCCCAGGAAAGCCGCCTAGGCCAGCAGAGGTTCTAGCTGCGGGTGAGAGGGGTCAGGGGTGGAGAGCAGTGGACAGAGACGATATCACCTCTGACCTCGAGACCAGCTGCAGGGGGGGAGCCAGAGTTTGAGCCTTCCCTGCATGAATTTCCCCAGTAAAGACTACAGTGGGTCGAATGGAGGCCCCCAAAAGATAAGTCTGAATCCTGACCCCCGGAACCTGTGAATGTGACTTTGTCTGGAAAAAGGGTTTTTGCAGGTGTCACTAAATGAAGGGTCTGCAGATGAGATTGTTCTGGATTACTCAAGTGGGTCCTAAATCCAATGACAAGTGTCTTTATAAGAGACAGAGGGGATGACACACTCTCAGAGGTGGAGACTGTGATGGCAGAGGCAGCCACAAGCTGAGGAATGCTGGGAACCACAGGAGCTGAAAGAGGCTTCAGAGGGAGAGTGGCCCTGGGACACCCGCGTTCTGACGTCCGGGCTCCAGAGCAGGGGAGAGTAGATTTCTATTGTTTTAAGCCCTCCGAGTTCATGGTCATTCACTGCAGCAGCCCAGGAAGCGGCTCCGGGAAACTGACTGGACTGCTGGAGGCCTTGCTCCTGGCTGGGGTGAACTCGCTATGCAAAAGAAGAGGATGAGGACGGCACAGGGGTGGACGGAATGGACACTATGCAGCTGCCCGAAGTCCCCCTTCAGGACCTCGGCACTGTCCCGGCTGCAGGGAGCATCACCCGTAGGGGAGTCCCTCCCACACCAAGGGATTGGCTGAAGTGATGGCACAATGGCTGGGACTGGGACCGCAGGCCTCAATTCAGGGCCGCCTGCCAGCTGTCCCAGCTCCAGAGCTCCCTGCGGACCAGCTGGGGCTTCTCTTCCCGCTGGGTGCCACCCACTCCTGCCCCCTGCCCAATCTCATGTCCCTCTGTTCCCACAGGTGGTGCTCCTGAGAGTGTGCACAGCGTTCTCATAGTGTCTGAGTCTGACAGCCAGGAATACACCTGCAGGGGCATCGCAGCCCAGAAGGGAAGGACGGACTGATTACTCAGCAAACAGTGTTGGGAAGACCCAGGCACCACCCCCAATGAAGTTGAATCAGAACCTCACACTTAACACCAAATTAATTCCACATGGCTCTAGACATAGACACTCACAGAGCTCTGTAGAAAACCATGGAGGGATTCTTAAGTGAGCTTTCTAAATTTTATCCCTAAACCAGGTGCCATAAAAAATAAAAAATTTCATTATAATTACTGTATTATTTTTTAGATCATCAGAGTAGAAACCCCCATAACCAAATTCAGAAAAAAATTTTAAATGAAGAAAAGATTTGCAGTCTATCACAAAAGATCATTTTCTTTAAAAGCACAGAATTACACATTAATTTTAAAAAATCAATAACTCAGTAGAAAAATGGTCAAAATGTTATCACCAGGTCACAGACAAGGAAATACACATCACTCTTAAACACGTTAAAATATGCTAAACTCTACCTTTTTTACTGAAGTGAAATTCACTTCACAAAATGAATCATTTTTAAGTAAAAAATTCAGTGACGTTTAGTAAGTACCTCTCCGGGGCCTGTGAAAACACTGCCTTTATCTAGTTGCAAGTTCATGTTCATCATCGGAACAGGGAGCGCTGCAGTCAGTGCCCCCACCTCGGAGGCTGGAGGCCCCACTGTCTCTCTATGGATTTGTTATCCCATATAAACAGAATCATATAAAATGTGGGCCTTGGTGTCTGATTTCTTTCACATAATAGGTTTTCAGCGTTTCATCCATGTTACAGCATGTATCAGAATCTCAGCTGAATGATAAATACCCCCCCACCCCCACACAGGTGGACCACAGTGCATCCAGTCCCCATTGGTGACCTTGGCCTCACCGTTTAGCCCTTGTGAACAATGCTGCGGTGACGTGTGTATACACACAGCTGTCAGAGTTCCTGGTTTTGGTGCTTTGGGGAATATATCTGGGAGGGGAATTGCTGGGTCATATGGTAACCCTGTGTTTAACTTTTTGAGAAAACGCCAGACTGTTTTCTGCAGTAGCTGCACCATTTTGCAATCCCACCAGCAATGTATGCGGGTTCCGACTTTTCCACGTCTTCCCAGCCGCTGTTATTACGCCTTCCCTCTTTTCACAGCAGGTGTGCTAGTGGGGTGACGTCCTGGTGTGGATTTGCACTCCCCTCAGGATTCGCCACGTTCAACATCTTTTCATGTGTGTCTGCCTTTTGTGCATCTTCTGCGGAGAGGTGTCTCTTCCAGTCCTTTGCCCATTTTTTAACGGGTTATTTATCTTCTTGTCAATTGTGAGAGCTCCTTATACATTCTGGCGACCAGACCCTCATACAAGACACGGTTCACAGGTATTTTCTCCCATTCTGTGGGGTCCTTTCAAGTTCTTGATAGTGTCCTTTGCGGCATGAAAGTTTGCATTTTGAGGAAGTCCAATTTGTCTATTTTTTTTTTTTTCCATTTGTTGCTCTCACTTCTGGTGTCATCTACTCCACGTTTATATTATTTATTTATTTATTTATTATTTATTATTTTATTTATTAATTTATTTTTGCAGTTTTGGGCCAGGGCTGGGTTTGAACCCACTGCCTCCAGTATATGGGGCCGGTGCCCCACTCCTTTGAACCACAGGCCCACCCTATTTATTTATTTTTTGAGACAGAGTCTCAAGCTGTCGCCCTGGGTGGTGCTGTGGCATCACAGCTCACGCAACCTCCAAATCTTGGGCTTGAGTGATTCTCTTGCCTCAGCCTCCCAAGTAGCTGGGACTACGGGTGCCTGCCACAGCGCCCGGCTATTTTTTTTTGTTGTTGCAGTTGTCATTGTTGTTTTTGCAGGCCTGGGCTGGGTTCAAACCCCCCAGCCTTGGTGTATGTGGCCAGTGCCCTAGCCACCGAGCTACGGGTGCTGCCACCTACTCCACTTTTAATAAGACAAATACAGATTAAACTATTCTGAAATACACTTTTTCACTTACTAGCAAGGATCAGAAACTTTGCACATTGTATTCATGGGTAAACACATTTCTCACACATTTAAATTAATATAACTTCTTTAAAGAGCATTTTTCAGCATCTAACCAAGTTACAAAAGTTTGGTTTGACTCTGACTCAGAAATTCCAGGTCGAGGAATTTTTCCTGGATGCCCCGGCACGCTGAGGAATCCCGTGGAGACAGCAGGACGCGCCCACGAACACTGCAGCGTCATTTGTATTCTCAGAAGGCGGAAACCACCTAAACATTCGTCGGGGGCCGTGCAGGTAAATAAACTGTGACATGCCTCTGCACTGGGCCACTTGGCAGCTGTCAGGAAGGCCTTTCTGTTCTGAGACAGAACGGTGTTTACGGACACAAGGTGAAGACAGCCAGGTACTGGGGTTGGCCGCGCCCTGGCTTGTGTAAACAGAACTGGGGAGGGTGCACACAAGTCCACACCGCCGACACGAGTTCATAGAACATCTAGGAACAGGTGCAGGCGAGATGACGGCTCCTGGAGCAGCCCCAGGGTGGTGAAGGGCAGACAGGGCCAGCTTCAGGAGTGAGCCACCTGTAAAGCAACCTGCCTGGCTCAGAGGGATCCTCCTGCCACCGACTTGAAATTCTTAATAATTTTTTCCCAATGTTCTTATTGTGATAAAATATGCATGACAGAAAATTTACTAACTCGACCATTTTTTGAAGCACACAGCTTGGCAGTGTTCAGTCTGTTCACGTTGTGGTGCTGCCGTCACCACCGCCCATCTCCAGGGCACCTTTCATCCTTCCAGAACCGAAACTCTGTTCCCATTAAGACAGCGGTTCTCAACCTGTGGGTCGCACGCAACCCACAGGAACTGTATTAAAGGGCCGCGGCATTAGGAAAGTTGAGAGCCACTGCCTTAAGCACTCACCTCCTCTCCCTGCCCTTCCCGCAGCCCCTGGTAGCCCCTTCCATGTTCTGTCTTTGTGGCTTTGACTACTCCGGACACCTCGTGAATCCTATAGTGTTTGTCCCTGGTGTCTGGCTTATCACTCAGCGTGTGAACGTCCCCAGGGCCCATCTGTGTTGTAGCGCATGTCAGGACTTCCTTCTGTGTCTTAGCTGCTGTTAACAATTAGACTGGGTCATTTCTAAAGAGTAGACACATATTTCTTGTGGTTCTGGAGACTGGAGAGCCTGAGCTCAGGGCACTGGCATAGGACTCTGGTGCCTTCCCTCTACTTCCAAATGGTACCTCATGGCTGTGACCTCGCATGGCAGAAGGTGGAAGGGTGGCCGGAGGGGGTTCCCTTCAATCTGAGAACTTATAAGGGCACTAGTCCCGTTCATGACGACAGGGTCCTCGTGACTTGCTCACCTCCCCAGGGCCTCGCCTCTTCACGCTGCTGCATTGGGGATTAGGTTGCAAGGTAAGTGTTGTAGGGGACCCAGGAGTGGAGCTCCTGCGTCAATGGCAGCTCTAGTTTTAATTCTTTGAGGGCTGCAGTGTTGCACGTCCTCCCTGCCTGCCCCGGCTGTTCTGGCTTTTTGTTTGTTTCTCATGCAGCAGCCGCCCTCCAGGGCTGAGGGCATCTAACTGTGGGCTTAGCATGTGTGTCCCTGATGGCATTGAGTGGCTTTACCGCAGGGCCCTGGTCCTCGTTGGCGTGTAACCCCAGCAGCCCTGGGACAGGGACCCCAGATTCCAATCCTTGGCATCTTTTTTATGTTGCACTGAGCGATGCACCTGCCCTAAACAATTTAAATCCCAATGGAATTTTTAAAGCCACAGCAGCAAAGCCAGGCCCAGGTGGCGCTCCCACTGGAGGCGTGCACCCCCTCTCTGGACTCACACCCCACCCCCGGGTGCTGCCTGTGGGTCTCTGGAGCCTCAGCACTGCGGAGGACTATGCCTTTCACCAGGTCAACCAATGACCAGCCTGGGAAGCTCAGTCGCAGCATCAGGCTGAGGACATGAAGAGCTCCTCCTCCCCAGCCAGCGGGCTGACGTGCTCAAGCTTCCCCCTCCGGGTGGCCTGTCACCCACTACAGCTCTGGGGTCATGCACAGTCTGTGTGTGGGATCAGGCTGAGGGTGGCCGTGGGAACCCGGGCTGCGGCCCCAGACAGCTCTGGGTAGCCACGGGCAGGCAAGACGTCACTTCCCAATCCCAGGTGAGATGACAGTGGTGATGGTGACAGTGACAATGATGCGGCCCAGGTGGTGGTGAGAAGAGGAGAGCAGCTAGACAGTGACCAGAGGGAAGGTGGCAGTGGTGACGACGACGACGAAGGGGGGCAGCTGTCTGAGCCCCTCAGGTGCTGCCCACACACCCACACTGGGCACGTCCCTGCGGCTGCCGTCTAGCCCCTCCAAGGCCCAGAGGCCCTCCTCACGCCCAGCCACCTCTGGCTAGGACAGACACATTAGGCGCCTGGGGTGCAGGGAGGAAGGAGACGCTCAGGTGCTGGCCTGTTTTTGTCCACGGGGCCATTTCGTGCGGGGCACTGGAATGAAGTCTGCAAATGGGAGAGTGCCTACAGCTGGCCCAGAGGCAAATAGACCTTGGGTCTTGGGCTTTGCACTCTGTCAAGCTCTTGCAGATGCTGGGACAGGCTGAACACCCTCTGAGTTCACATCAACCACTCCCCCCACTGGGCACCCCGATTCTGTTCTCTGCTTTTCACTGCTGCAGAGGTGTCAGAGCTTCATCACACACACCCCACCTCACCCCCTAGGCCTGGAAGCAGCTCCGGGCGGCAGCTGCAGGCACTCGCCTGCACTCCAGGGAGCCAGCGCCAGGGAGCCAGCCCCAGGGAGCCTAAAAATAACTCGGGTGAGAGGAAGTGGAGGCTCCCCTAAGGGAGGCCAGAAGCTAGAAAAGGGGGCCTCTGCCCCACTCTATCCAGGCTGCCTCCAATTCAGCCTCAGTGGTCTGGAGAAAGTGCTGGGGGTATGGGAGGTCTGAGTGGGCTTGGGGCACCCCAAACACTCTCACATGGGTGCACGTGCCCTCTCAGGCCTCTGTGCACGCCCACCCTGAACCACCAGACCACCCAAGTTTGCTGCTGGGCAGGAGCCCAAACTTGTGTCCTCCCCCACACAGGCACTGCTCCGCTGCGTGGTCTGGACAGATGCACCCACTGTTTCCGCTTCTCACCTGCCCTGGGTCACAGGGCCCAGGCCAGAGCAAAGGGGGATTCTGTCCTGTGGTCCAGTCTCCTCGTTCACAGATGGAGAAGACGACATGAGAAGGGCCAGAGACGCACTCAGGGTCACACCAGCAGTGTGGGGTGAGGAGAGAGTCCATTCTCCCAGAGCCTGCGCCAGCCAGTGGGCTCCTTCTGATCTCAGCCCTCTTCTGTCAGCAGGGCTCTCTGACGGGCTGGTGGCCCCAAGGGGCACAGAGACTGGGAACCTCAGGAGAGTCTCTTATTCTCCTGGTCTGAATGCTTCTAGCATGTGTAGTCTCCATGCTTAGGTCTCCAGAGCTGAGGCAGTCTGTCCAGTCCTGTCTGGTGTCATGGTCACAAGAAAGGGCTCTCCTTCCCACTCCCACTGGGGCCCTCTGTGTGTCCCTGCCAGGAGGTGGTGGCAGTGGTACTAGTAGTAGGGGTGGCAATGGTACTAATAGTAATAGAGGCAGCAGTGGTGCTAAAAATAATAGGAGTGACAGTGGTTCTTATAGTAATGGGGGGCAGTGGTACTGTTAGTAATGGGGGCAGTGGTACTGTAGTAATGGGGGGCTGTGGTACTGTAGTAATGGGGGGCTGTGGTACTGTAGTAATGGGGGGCAGTGGTACTGTAGTAATGGGGGCAGTGGTACTGTT
>CAUYPK010139778.1:0-15899 GCA_963574355.1 Loris lydekkerianus | reverse complement strand
TTATAGCTTTCACATGAAGGCTATAACCCAACTGTAGCACAAGACGTTGGGGAAAGGGCCGAGGAAGGGGTAGGGAGGTGGGAGGTTTTGGTGGAGGGAGGGTAATGGGTGGGGCCACATCTATGGTGCATCTTAGAATGGGTACAGGCGATTGCACTAATGTACACAGCTATGATTTAACAATAAAAAAAAAAAAAGAATGAGAACAGGACTACATCATGGAAGTTAAAGTTTTAACATAGAAAGAAGGAAGGCGTGGTCAGGGTGTGAAACGCCTCAGAACCATCAAAAAGTGTGGAGGCAACGAACTTGTTAGCTAGAAAGTTATTGGTGAGCTGTCCTGCATTGGTATAAAACAGGGGAAACAACTGAGCTTTCCTGGAGTTTCCATTTTAAAGAAATCACATGGAAGCACTTCAAGTAGGAGAGACACAAAATTGGTTTGAAGGGCTCGTGTTATTTTGAGAGAAAGAACCCTTGGGTACTCCAGAAAACCCTCTGGTATAGATAAAAGATCATTGGTGACAGGCACTTGGTGGTTCAGTTGCCACAATCCAGCTTTTGTAGATATTAACACTTCCTCATGAAAACATCTTGGATAAATCGGCACAAGCCGTGACAACATCATAAATCTGCTGACTTTGAGCTGCTCAAGGGCAGAAGCACCTGCTTAGTCATCTGTGTCTCAAGAGACCTCAGGTGATGGTTAAGAGGAAAAAGAGACTTAACATTTAAAGTGATTTGGGTTGTTTCACACTAGAACCAGAACTGTAATCTCATGGCTTATTGAAAATGCAGAAGTCATTATTATTTTTAAAATTTTAGCCTTCCTAATAGGTATAGTTGGGTGACTAATTGTTTAGTTTATGTTGCTCTAATGCTCTAATGACCAGTGGATGATGTTGAGGAGTTTTTCATTTGCTTATTTGCCACTGTGTCTCTTCACTTTGTTGAAGTGTCTGTTCAAAACCTTTGTGTGTTTTATAAAAAAAATGGGAGTATTTAGCCGGGCAATGTGGCTCAGTTGTTAGAGTGCTGGCCCTGAACACCAGGGGTGGCAAGTTTGAACCTTGCCTGGCCTGCTTAACAACAACAACAACAAAAAAAAAAAAAAAAAAAAAAAAAAAAATTGAAGCTTTTAAAAAAACTTGGTTTTGATAATTTTTCATATAGTTCTGATACAAATATTTTATCAGAGATATGATTCAAAAATATTTTCTCCTAGTCTGTAGCTCCTTTTTAAATTCACCTTTGAAGAGCAGACAGTTTACATTTTGACAAAGTTATATTAAGTTTTAATTTTTATTTTGTGGAGCATGGTTGTAGTGTCGTATCTAAGTTACATGTACATATACTACATGATCTAATCACTCTAGTCCCATGTATTGATTAAAAAGAAATTATATCCTTTGAAAGACTTGTATATGAATGCTAGTATCACTTTTTTTGTAATAACCTCAAACTCCACATACCCCATCTTTCCATCATCCAGTGAATGGCTAATCAAGTTATCGTAGCTATATAATAGAATACTATTCAGCAATACAAACAAAAAGCTACTGATACATGCCACAGTATGTACGAATCTCAAGATAATCATGCTGAGTGAACCAGACTAGACCCCCCCAAATTATATACCACATGTGAAATTATAAAATAAGTATATTGATCTATGATATAAGAAGGGAGATCCTGAAGATAAGGAGATGGGAAGGAAATGATGTCAGAAACTTTTGGGAGTGATGAATATGTTCATTGTTTTGATTGTGCTGTTAGCTTAAGAGATATATTTTTGTATCACAACTTATCAAATTGTATACTTTAAATATGTTCATTTTATTTGTATGTCAGTATCCACTTTACTAGAATTATAAATAGCTTGCCAAAAATGTTCTAGTCTTTGTTAATTATCCCTTAGAATCAAGAATGCAGTGCCCGTAGCACAGTGGTTACAGCACTAGCCATGTACACTGAGGGTGGCAGGTTTGAACCCTCCCAGGCCTGCTAAACAATGACAACTGCAAACAAAAAATAGCCAGGTGTTGTGGTGTGTGCCTGTAGACCCAGCTACTTGGTATGCTGAGGCAAGAGAATCACTTACGCCCAAGATTTTGAGCTTGCTGTGAGCTGTGATGCCATAGCACTCTACCCAGCGCAACATAGTGAGACTCTGTCTCAAAAAAAAAAAGAATCAAGAGTGCAGCACTTTAAAAAGTAACATATGTTTTCTAGTTATCCACTTGAAGCACCTCACGTTCATAAGAGTAAAATATAACTAAAGGGAAGAAGAAGTACCCATAATTGGAAAATAATGTTCTGTGTCCTAATAACAAACACAGAGAGAAAAGAGACAGAGAGAGAGAGGAGAGAGCATGTAGCCAAGGATAATAGGGTAAAGAACAAGGAGTTGTAAGTTACTATTTAGGAGTAGTAAGAAAAGATAATATGTGGTTAATCAGAGAGGAGGTATATATGAATACTTTATACTAAATTTAATATTAAACAGATATTAGGAGAATAGGTAGAGATGATTACAAACATGCTGGAGAAAATGTACATATTGACTATATAGAATTAAGTTTCCTAAATAATTCCCTTAGTATCCACTTAATAAAAAAAGACATAGAGGCAAAGTGGAGTTGAATGAGAAATGGATCATTAACTTTAATAAAGTGCTTGTAATATACAGAGACAGATCAATGATGACAGTGACAATGTCACTGGTGATAAAGGCAAAAGCAGTTGCACTTTTTATATATTCATTTCTATCAAATTCTTCCTAATTGCCTGAATACACGAGATTGTCCACTTAAAAAAAAAGTCTGTAGCATGTCAAGAACCTCACTACTGTAATTATAACTATAAAAATAGTCATTATAAACTAGTAGGAACACAGAAATAAAAACTATAGTTAACATTTTTCAGTATTTATGAAAACCTTTCAAAGCTCTGTTAATTATTTACTATACTTTTGGTTAACAAAATGTACTCATGAAATGATTCACTTTCAAGGTAGTGATTTATTCATCTCAGCACTATAGAAATATTAGGAGTTATTAATACATTTTCATAATTTTACTGTACTAATTTATATAAATTAGAGCATTATATTTACTAAATATACATTGACATATGATAATAGATGTTATCAAACATGAAGCATATTTAATGTTACATTTAAATGAGTTTTTTAATGAACTTTTTATCTTATTACAAAGATACTATGTGAGGAATTTAGAAAATTTGAAAAATATAAAAATTAAAAATTAATAAATTAAAAATTTTACCTTCATTCCTATGATTTAAAGATAACTACTCTTAGCATTTTCTTGCATTTTCTTCTAGTCTTTTTCCTTATTCATGGTGTACCAGGATACTTGTATGGAAATTACAAATGTATTTACATTTGTTTCATTCTATGTGTATATTTTTGTACACTGTCCTCTTCATTTAATATTATATCATATAGCAACTCATAGGCCCAGCACAGTAGCTCACGACTGTAATCCTAGCACTCTGGGAGGCTGAGGAGGGTGGATTGCTTAAGCTCAGGAGTTGGAGATGAGCCCTAGGAACAGCAAGACTCCATCTCTAAAATAGCCGGATATTGTGATGTTAGTCTGTAGTCCAAGCTACTTATGAGGCTGAGGCAAGAAGATCACTTGTGTCTAATAGTTTGAGGTTGCTGTGAGCGATGACATTACAGCACTCTACTGAGGGTGACAAAGTAAGACGGTCTAAACCAAGCAACAAACAAAACAAATAGTAAATAATTTCTTTTAGAAATTTCTATGCTTTCCTTGGAAGACAATTTTGTCAAAAACTGGGGCTGGTGGGTTTGAACCCAGCCAGGGACTCTAAACAGCAATGACAACAATAACAAAAAAATAGCCAGGCATATCTAGTGGGTGTCTGTAGTCCCAGCTACTTGGGAGGCTGAGGCAAGAGAATCACCAAGAGTTTGAGGTTGCTGTGAGCTGTGATGCCACGGCATGATACCAAGGGTGACATAGTCAGACTCAGTCTCAAAAAAAAAAAAAAAAAAAAGAACTTCAATATATTATATCAATATATCATATTTGTTTAACCATTCATTTAGAGGAATTCATTTTTGTAAAATAATAACACAAATATGTACAAAGAGGTCATTACAGCCTTATATAATAACAGATAAGAAACCAAAATAACACTAATAATTAATCAGTTGCTTCATTCATGCAACAGAATTACCATAAAGTTGTTAAAACTTATGTTTCTAAATAATAGTACTCTGAAGTAATATTAGTATTAACAGATATTAATACAATGGATTAGTGAAACAACACATATACATATATGGTATGTGTGTATGTGCATGTGTATGCATTGTGTATATGTCAATCTGTGTATAATAGTTGGCTTTCAGAGTTGCATACAGTGGAGCAACATAATAAGAATATGGTTTCCTAAAAGCCTGAGACTACTATATAAAACCTGGTTTGGGCCAGGCGCAGTGGCTTATGCCTGTATTCCTAGCACTCTCGAGGCTAAAGCAGATTGCTTGTGCTCATGAGTTTAAACCAGCCTGAGCAAAAGCAAAACCCCTGTCTCTGCTAAAATAGAAAAACCAAGACAAGAAGATCACTTGAACCCAAGTTGGAGATTGCTGTGAGCTATGACGACATAGCTCAGGGCAACAGCTTAAGACTGTCTCAAAAAAAAAATAAAAATAAAAATAACCACACACACACACACACACACACACACACACACACAAAACAAAACAAAACAAAAAAAATCCTACTTTGCCTACCTTCAGAAGTATTATGTGAGAGAAATATAAAGTTCCAGAGAGTTGTTTATCTGTTATAGCAATTTCTGAGTTGAAGAGTTACAGGTGTTATTTATTTTTTCTCTGTTCATTTTTTTTATCTTCCAAATAGTCTATAGATAATTGTCATATCAGAATAAAGTCATTGAACACATGACTTTTATGATTGCATTACATTAAAATAATATTGTTATATTTGTGTTTATGTGAAGATTCTCTAGCGTCATTTAAGTTGTTAATTTTGTTGTAGTTGCTGTATTTCAAATAATGCCATGAAGATCATTAATGTGGGTTAAACATCATCTTCAATCATTTCATCACTCCTAACATTTTTTTCTGAAGGAGCTCTGACTCTCCTAATCCCTGGTTTGAAAATGTTTGTTACAGCATCATTTTAATAAAGAAAGTCATAAAAATATTTAGCTCTACTGAAGCCCCTGACTATATCCCAAATCAGCTGTACTGATAATGTGTGTTATTGGTTATTTTGATTAGATATTGTTGAAAGAAGTTCAAATCTGTTCAGAAGGGTCACCTCTGTCATATCTGTAATGATGCTGTTCTTCACTGGTTTAGCAACTACTGCCTTTGGGAAAAAAAAATTCTGATATAGTGTCTGTGCTTTTTTGGAAACCTATTAGATAACAGAATAGCTAGCAAGGAAAATGTCACACGAATAAACAAGTTTCCATTTATTTCAGGTAGTCTAATTGAATTATTTTTGTTCTTATAGATTTGAAGAACTTGGTGCCATTTTCTTGTGGTACTTTCAAATGTTTCGCAACTATATGGTGAAGTTATATCGGATTATAGAGATTATAGGCATCTCAAAATATAGAACAAATTATCTCTGGAAAAGTAACCTTAATTTATTCATGGGACATTCTGGGTGTTCAAAGCTTTCTAATGAGTTTGTTGACCCCAAGGCCAGTGGTTAGAATATAATAGGAAAAAATGTGATTAACAAGTTTCAATTATAGCAAAAATTTGCAATAATTTCTTCTTTTATGGACTCTCATTTTCATAATTACAGCATGCATATTTAGAAATCTGCTTAATGCTCAATTCCTACCTCCCTGTAATTAACAGTAAATAGATTATGGCACAGGTTGTTGTTGCTTTTCGATATCGATTCTTTCTTATTAAAAAGCTGGGTTTTGGTTGGTCACTTTTCTACCCATCTAAAAGATATTCTCCCTTGTAACTAGTTATGGCCATGGTGCTTTAAGTTGGCAAATGAGATGTAAGCAAAAATGTTCTTGTGTATTTGTAGAAGTCCCTTTAAAAGGAAGGGTAATACCTTTCTGTGTCTTTTACACCGTCCTACTATTGAGGATGAATGTGATGGCTTCAGCTCTACCCATCCTGGTTCTGAACTTGAGGATAATAAGTGTGTGGAATAGAACAATAAACTATGAGTGCAAATCTATGCTATTGTATCATCTCCACACAAATCTTGTTCTGTCTACCTTCAGGATTTTTCCTAGATACAAAAGCAAACTTCTGTTATACTTAAGCCACTAATGTTCCAATGACTGTTACCAGAACTGAAATAAGTTTCAATATTATGAATTTGTGTATAGATGTATATTTGTGCCACTAGATGGCTATGAAATATCTTTATCTATAAAGTATCAATAAAGTATTATATTCCTTTATACATTATCTAGAAGAAGGGGGATAAGGATGTTATGATACAACATAAACTAGAGATCTTGAGATACTAAAAGCATTACTTTGGGTCTAATTAGGTATTTTTAGATGATATAGATTGGGAGAAAACATTGAGTCTATAGTCTCATCAATATGCAAATTAAGCAGTAATTATCAAATAGCCACCATCTAGTACATGATAAATATATTCATTTTGTTAAATAGTTATTAGGTTGTCACTGTTTATCAAGACAAGTTCTCTTCCACTCCTTGTTATTTAGATGGGTGATAGAAGGTGACTCCATGAGCAGGTGCTACAAAGGTATGACCCTACTCTAGTTTTTAGCTAAGCATGAAATTATTTTTGCATTTAGATTTTCTGATCTATTCATTTATAAAAGAAACATGTAACCTTGGCTTAAAAGATTAAAATTTTAGTTTTTTTTCTTTTAATTTTTTTTATTAGAAACAAAAACCTTGTAAGGGACGAATGAACATAAATACTTTCAGAAAAGGAATCAGACAATTGCTATATCGAAATATTAAGCAATAATAATAATAAGGCAAAGAAAGTAACATTCACATTGTCAAATAAGAATATGTCCATTATAGAATGTTTTGACTGTGAGATTCAGTATAGAGTCATCAGTTAACTTCTTATTTTTTTAAGTATCAAAAAATAGACAACCAATATTTATAAATAAAAGTAAAAGATAATTTCAAAAGAACAGATCATGCTAAGTCTTGTAGGCAATAGAAAAAGAAAAAATACATCAAATTTTAGTTTTTACGATATTACCAAATTGTGTATGAAACTGATTTCCCCCTTTATTCTGAGACTCATTTCAAACTGGAAGTTATAGAATAGCTATATCAAATATTTGCTTCAAATTGGTCTTGAGAAAATATACTTCCTTGGAACCACATAGGGGGAATTTCTACAATAGCAAGTTTACAAATATCCTGCAACATGCCCTGCTTCCATACTGCACTGGGATAGACTGTGCAACAGAAACCCCTTTTCCTTTTGTCTATGAGGAACCCACTCTATGTGCACACCAGTGGGCCCAATCTGAAAATGTCCAGTCTTGTATTTGGCCTATATGATTGATTCAGGATAAAGTATATGACTCAAGCTTGAAAAATCAGAATTCTCATCAGAACTTTTCTGTTCCAGAGAAATATGCTCTGTTTTCCTTAAGGGTTGCAATCTCTAAAGCTTTGTAAACCTAGAGTATCCAAAACCCATTTTGCCCACTGTAGAAAAGAGCTGGACTGAATGTAATGTCAGGACAGAGGGAAACAGAGCCAAAACACTGAGAAAACAGTTTAAACTTCACTGGAGTGCCTCGATCCATGTGTGTGGTATGCACCATGAACTTTTAGTTATAACGAAAGGTATTTCTTTTTTACTTAGGTTGGGTTTGAGTTGACTTTCTGTCACTTGCAACTGATAGATTCCTGATAAACAAGCTTTCTTTTTATCAGAAAGAAATTAGTAAAAAATGCAGTCAGTGAACTGGAAGAATGTGGGTACTCTTTGCTTTGCTGATAAATCTCTCAGATATTTAATAGTTCAATCTTCTGAGACCCTTGTCTCTTTGACTCGGGACCCAGTCAACCTTCAAGCCAGATGGCTCTTTATTAGGCATGATAAAAATAAGTAGCCCAACTAACATGTTGTGGGATCAAGTTTTTAATTTCATAAAATGTTATGATTCTATCTGACTAAGCAATTCAAAAGCTGTTCCAGGGTACCTGGCTGGCTTAGCTGTTTTTCACCAGGCCAGGGAGTGGTAAGAGCACCTTGGTTAACAATAATTCTTTGTGTTGGATTGGAATGTCTTCACCTCTTTTCCTGGCAATATATCTTATTTCTTTCTGTCTTCACTGCTTTATATGGGGAGGCCAATTTAGTATGCCATTTCCCTAGCCAAGTGTGAGGACATAGTTTATATCCTTGGCCCATTCTCCTATTTCATTGGTTTGGACACAGCAGTTAACCCAGGGTTGAGCATATTTAACCTAACATTTGCCAATCAGAGTCATTCCTTGGGGAAGGATGGGAAGCCTAACGCTGCAGTTTCCCCACCCCTACTGGAGTTTTCTATGTAGATGCAGGATGAGAGTCTCGTTGTTTTGAAGTTGCTAAATAAGACCAGTACAATTTTGTAGCTCTTTGTAACCACACTTGCACATCCCACCCTTCCTATTAACTTACTACCCCCTCAAATGAATAAAACTTGTCTGCAAGAGAATGAGGGCAACATAGATTAAATGGCAGAGTTGAGAGGTGGAAAACCAGGTGCTAATGTTATCACCTGTGTCAACAGGGTCAGCACACATGTGTGCTTCCTAATTATAAGAGTTAATACATATAAATGTTTTAGAGTTGCTTTAGCTTGGGTTTCTGTCTTCTCTAATAGAGCACATTAGTGAGTTCAGTTCACTTGATTCTTTTGCCTGTTTTATGATTAACTACCAGATCATAACAAACATAGCACCATCAGAATGGGTGTGAACGTGGGTGTATGCAGATGTGAACACATATTTTTGAATGTGTGAGTCTAGTGAAAGCTGGGTATCTGTGACAAGGAGGATAAAAAGGGAAGACTGATATTTCTGAACTCTCTGTTCTAAACTCGATTATGGGAGCTTTTCTACCTTATCTTAATTGCCTAATAACATAGTCTCTGTAAGTAGTTACTGACTTGAACTCCAAGGGGAAAAAGTTTGAAAATGCTGTAGATTTCTTGACATAATCACATGAGCTAAACAGGCCAGAACATTTGCAAAGTGCTGTGAATTTGTGAATGTTTCTTTTGATACTTAATTTTAAGGTCAAAGGACTTGCTTATATTTTAATGAACAGCTGAAATGATTTTGGAATAACAATGAAATGGTACGTGAAGAAAATATAATGCTAATAATGCTGATGCCTTTTAAAAACTGACTTATAGTAGAAATTGCATGTTTGAAAAATCTGGATGCAATTAAAAACTAAACTAAACTAAATCATAGGACAGAGGAAATTAATAAAAGCCTATCTTAACATGCTGCTCCTGTTTACAGACACTCCAGGCATCATGTGATTAATTACTTTGCAATTTTGAAATGATAAAACTTCAAGTGAACTATGTGAGTTAGGAGGGAAAAAAGCTGGAGCCCTATATTCCATTTTGCTTTCTATTCAGTAATGTGTTAGGGAGTGAGAACGGGTCTGTTCTTCACTCACTGTCGTTCAGCTCTGACCTCAAAATGTAAAACTTGCCCCTTTCCTTTCTACTGTAGCTTCCTCCTCTTATTCAGCCAGGATAAATGGGCTTCCCTGAAGGCGATCTTGTGAGTTTTAACAGTAGAGTCTATGCTAGTTATTACTTTATTGACTCTCAAATGAAAACACGTATTCTTTTGCCTATTTTATGACAATGAAGTTGAACCTTCAGTTGTTATTTTTGCTTAGCTGGCTTGTGTTAGTCTCTGCCAACAGGGAAAGTAGAAAGAGATGGCAAGACTGAGGAGGGTGCAGAGGCCTTTCTAGGTTTTGTTTTTACCCTGTGGGGGCAGATCTGTCAGCATGCAGGTACTGGACACACCTTCCCACCCAGAATTATTCTGTGGTGGGGAGGGTTTTTCAGCAGGTTTCTTCTTGATCAGAGCAGCAGGGGTCATTTCATCAGCAGCTCATTGTTTCTGTAGATGTCTGAGTCTCAGTCTTAAGTGGGGACCTCCTCCTCTGGGTTTCTAAGTTTCTTCTTTGTTTACATTTCCCTCAGTCATAGGGGTATGTGTTAATAATTGCTGCATAAAAAATTACTAAAAATCTACCAACTTAACCTATATTTATTATCTGACATTTTCCAAGAGGTAGGTGTCTGGACCTGGTTTAGTTGGATGTTCTGCTCTGGCTATCAGCAGGCTGCAGTCAGGGGTCATCTGGAGACTTAACTAGGGAAGAATCATCTTCCAAGCTCATTCAGTTTTTTGGTAGAACTCATTTTTTTGTGACTATGTGACTGGGTATCTTACTGACTGCTGGCCAGAGGCCACCCGTGGTTCTAGAGACCATCAATATTTATGTGACATGTGGCCCTTCCCATAGGCAGTTTACACAGGGCTGTTTGCTACTCAAGGCCAGCAAGAGAATGTCTTGCTCTGTAGTCTGCTAAGATGAAATCTCATGTATCATAACCATATCAAAGATGTGATATCCCATCATATTTTCTACATAATATTGGTTAGAAGAAGTTGTAGGATTCACAAACACTCAAGAAGAGATAATCAAAATTGTGACTCATTGAGGAACTGCTTTGAGTATGTCTATTGCAGAGTGGTAGCTGGTCTCTGAAGGGATCACTCCCAGGATCCATCACATGCTGACAGATTTGCCACTGCAGCGTAAAGCAACAAGTAGAAAATTCTCTTTACCTTCCTTCGTCTTGCCATCTCTTTTGGTGTCCCTGTTAGCAGAGACTTAACTCAAGCCAACTACACAAACGTAAATAAAGAATGAGAGTTCAACTTTATTATTATAAAATAGATAAAAGAATAAGTGTTTTCATTTGAGAGTCAATAAAATAATAACTGGCACAGAATTTACCATTACAACTCAAAAGATCACCTTCAGTGAAGACCATTTATTTTTGGCAGAATAAGAGGAGGAAACTACCATAGAAGGGAAAGAGGAAAGTTTTACATTTTAGGTCAGAGCTGAAAATCAGTGAATGAAGAGCAGACACTTTCTTACTCCCTAACACATTACTGAACAGAAAGCAAAAAAGGGAAGATAGGGCTCTGCTTCCAAAATATCACAGGATTCGTTTTAACCCCTTTTAGCAGTTAACCACATTTTACCACGTACTTTATATTGTTTTATTTGTTGATATTACTGCCATGATTTCTGTCTATGAGTTCTTGAATGATACAAGCTCTATCCTTGCCATATCCCTGGTAGAATGTACTGATTGAGTAGCTTCTTTCATAGCACTAAGATTTTTCTATCACTGAAATCCCAAAATCCAAGGCTTGCTCCTAGGAGAAGAGCTGAATATTTTATTGATGGAGTAAGACTTGCCTGAAACTTTAGGTTAAAATCACACTCTACCTTTGATATTTATCTTGGGTTATATAAAATCAAGCTAATTTCTAATAACTGAACCACACTTGTGCTGGCCTCCATTCCCCTTTTTTGCCTGAAAGGCAAGTAAGACCAAGTTAGTTGGGGGTTCCAGAGGGCATATGCCCTTTCCATGTGATAAATTAGTCAGCTATTAAACTAAATGTTTCCTGACTTTCAAAATGAGAACATTAGGATGGTCCTTTAACATATTTATTTGCCTTGCTGGGAAGGTAGTCAAGGTCTGCTGGATTTGTGATGTGCTAAATGAATGTTTAGTTGGGGTGCTCAGGTGGTTTTATTGGTAAGGTTAGCTACAGAAATGAAGGCATGAGGTTATTGGAGGACAACATGACATCCATTAAATTAAATACCTATTAAATTTTCTGAAAGGAGGAAAAGGATTTCTTAAAAGCCAAGAAGGAATGAGGCATTCCAAAAATGTGAAGCAACCTGACACAGGGTTTAAGCAAGTTTTCTTCCTATTGAAAAGATTTCTTTTGACACTATTTCTAGATGTTTTTGCAGAAATTGTAAATAGCTTGTAGATACTGATGAAAATAAAGCAAAGATGAGGGAAAGGGAAATAACTAGGGTACTTCAGATACTAGGGGCTGATATCATCATTTCTTTTTTTGCTTTTTACTTGCTTTGGTTTTGACAAAGTGGTATACATCAAATGCAGTTTTTCATTTTTCTTCTATGTCTACTATACAGACTTTCCAAAGCAAAGTCTTATGAGATTAATTAAAGAATAAATCAATCAAAATGCATCAAAAGAGACCTAAAAACACTACTCAGATGTATTTTCTTTTTGAAGAACATCAATGTTTTTGAGATGGTAAAATGATTACAAGCCATATTCAACAACAAAGCCATATTAACTCTTTAGAGAACATGTTCAAATTATAATCATCTTGGATTATGAGTAAAATAGTGACATGCTAGTATGAGTACGGGCTTAAACTTGAATTATGATAAACAAGTAACTCAGTTTTAGCCTTATAGTATTTGATTCTTTTCTATCTTAAAATTATTGCAAACCACCAGGGAATTCCAAGAGAGTGTGCTATGTATGTGTTTATTCCTCTTATTTGTTTCCCACTTATGATTTTTTATAAATTGCTAAAAGGATGCTGAATCAATTATATTAAATAATAATACTTTTATTCCAAGGGGAAATATGACTCATAAAGCCAAGTCCATGTTGTATTATTTGATCTGATCAAAAAAGATATGTGGACGTGTTTTTGATTGGTTAGACCTTTTCAATAGCCCAGACTTATTCACAGAGAAGAATATGCAGACTCTTTTTATCAGCCTTTTGTCCAGGAGCACTTTATAGAGCACATGACTGATCAGCCAGTGCTGGTAATTTAAATAGGAAGTTTTAGTGCTGGTAAATCGATACTGACAAATATTTCAAACCTAGGACTCTTGTTAAATGTATTGTAGGATGTGCCAGCTAAGCCAGTATAAAGATTTATTTCTCTGACTGAGCTTTTCTACCCTTCCTGGAGCTCTTATTCATCTAGTATTTTAAATTGGCCCTATGGTATGACTGAGAACAAAGAAAACCTCTTAACATTTGAATTCAGATGTATATAGACATACCCAGTGGATTTGTGGTAGGATTGGCTAGAGTTGACAGAAACAAAATTACTGAGAGACAAGTCAGAATAACTTTTCCAAAGGAATAAGAAGGAATTTGAGCTGGGATACTGAATTCAGCTACAAGGCTCAAGTGTATGGTTGTTTGGTAATACCATGGTAGCTGATAGCAAAGCCAAAATTTACTTAGACATTGTGCTGGTAAGGATGTCCTTCTGTGGTTTTGGAAAGACAACAACGGCGTGTATGAATTTAAAGAGCTAGCTCTATACATTTTGCATTTGCAGTATTAGATTGTAATAAAGTTTCCTAAGGTAACTCTAAGTCCCAAGTTGTCCTTTGGGTTAATTAATTCTCCTCCATGTAACCTATCCAATTTTGTATAGATATAAGAACCTTCTCCTTGCTCTGTTATACAGCATCAAGAACGCTGTTTGTTTTCTAGATCATCCAGTTTTAATGCAGTACTGGTAGGATGACTATTAGAAATGAAATTCTGGCTTAAGAAACACTAAAGTGGCCAGGGAAGTAGACTGTAGGCTCAGAAGGCATATTAGTAATAAGTAAGAAATACTTACTATATCCAATTGTGTGAAATTTTTCATAGTGGTTTCCACAAATATTAAAGGAGAGAGACACCACTAAGAATAGGATTTGCTATTTGAGTATGGAGACTTAGACCTTTAGATTTAGGCTTCAGATAAGTTATTTATCTGATTCTGAAAATTTACTCTTTAGTAGAAATCTTCAGATAAACATACCAGTGAGACTTCATTTACATCTGAAACCTTGTGAAATCTGGAAGGTATTAGTTTAAATACCCAATAACAAATTAGTTTAAAAGTCAAAAAAAGATTAGCAAAATACTATGAATGTCTCAATTTCTTAGAATCACATTGGTTCATCTGATATGGAAAATATAATATAAAAATTAACATCTTTTGTTAAGAAAAATGTATATGTTCAACCAAGTGAGATAAGGTCAACATATTTAATCAATGACATAGAAACAACAGGCTACCATCCAGAAGAAAATTAAAATGACGATATATCACAGTATACACCAACTGTATTCCACATGGAAAGGTAAGAAATTTAAACTATATTCTTGCAAAATATAATTCTAGAACCTGCAAGCATAAATGGTTAGCAGAAAACTGAATCAAGACTAGAAATGCAGATGCTGTAAAATAAAGACAGACAATTTTGATCATGTGAAAACTGAACATTTTTGATTGACAAATTATACCCTAAGGAATGTTAAAGAATAAAATTGATTTCTAAAAAAAGTTGTTTGCAATGCTGATGACAGATGAAGAGTGATTATTTAATGTACGGAAAGCTCTTATAAATTGATAAGAAAAGGTAACCCATAGAAAAAATTGCAAAGAATATGAATAAGCAATGCAAAGAAGAACAAATCTAAATGGCCAACAGAGGTATGAAGAGCCTCAATTCTTTGATAGTAAAATACAGGCTAAAGCAACAATGAGCTTTCACTGAGTATTCATCAGGCTGACCAAACATACAAATATAACTACCATTGAAGAAATGGGGAGATAGGTACCCTTTTCTATTACTGACAGAGTTATGAAATGTTTCAACACTTTTGGCAACATATATTAAAATATTAAAATGGGCATAACATCCAAACCAGTAATTCCACAACTGGACATATAGGACATAGAAATAAATACACTAAATTTTAAGGACACATATGAAAGGATGTTGGTCCAGCTTTATTCTAGTGGCAAATAATTGACTACAAACAAAGTAAGTGACATTGAGAGTGGAATGGCTAAACAAATGGTGAATGGCCACACCAGAGATAATCACACAACCATTAAAAAAAAAAATTAGAATTGTACCAGCCATTCCACAATCGATGGTCTGCATTAGATTATAAGAGTATAACAAAAAATTAGATTTTTAATATGGTTCCCCTTAAATTGAGCAAATGTGTGAGGTGGGGTGCTCCTGTGGGGTTAAGTGAGGAAGAGGGGAGGTAGATATTCCTGTAGCCACTAGGGAGTTCCAACCTAGGTCAGGTTGCTTGCTGCACAGAAAAGAAAGCCCATTACTGAGACAAGGAGGATTGTCAAGGAAGAAAGGAAGTTTAATATGAACGATTCATCCAGGAGATGAAAGGGCAGTAGCCTCAAATTTGTTTCTTTAACTAAAGGACGGTAGCAGCCTTTATGGAGTGGGGAGGGATGCAGGTTTTATTGGGGCAAGTGGTATTAAGACAGGTGGTTTGATACGGAAGTTTCAACTTAGTGAGAGATGATGAGTCTCTGTATCAGGAAGTTTGCAGCAAAGCACCTTGGATTTCAACTTCTTTATCTTGTAGAAATTCTGCCATTTCTAGGAAACATAAGGTCAAGTAAAAGTTAAAGGATTCTGATCATCTAACACTACTGGCCTGGGACTCCCAAACGTAAGAAAGCTGCAGGAAGGACTGAAGCCATATTTCCACAGAGAATCCCGTCCAGAAGGAGAGTTACAGGACAGAAATTTAGCAAGAAACCTGGTGGATTAGAGCTGCACCAAGAGAGAAAGTTGAAGAATGCACATCAACCCCTCTGAGGTAAGCTGCAACACCAAGGACACAAAGAAAACATACAAAATCCATCACCAAGTAGACGGGAGTCAACTCCCCCATGAGAACGGCTCAGAGTGCCCCACAAACAAATGAGCAGAGTTCAAAGA
>CAUYPK010139777.1:0-32037 GCA_963574355.1 Loris lydekkerianus | reverse complement strand
AAACTGTTGTGGGAACTGATTTATTGGTGAACTTATTGGCCCTTGTCCTTATTGTGTTTATTGAAACGGATAGGCCCCCCCCCCCCCCCCGTGTCTTGAAGGCTGAGAAATGTATGACGACAGTGGTTCTGAGAAAAAGCTGGTGATAAGTTCTGGAAGTTTCTTTCACTGAAAGATAAATAGCGAGTGAGAAAGGAGGAAAATCAGGTCATCTGGGTTAGCAAGTTGTAAATGAGCAGATGGCTGAGATTGGGTCTAGACTTTTGCCTGGGCTGCCCTTGCCTGATGGCCTTGGTGTCAGAGGGCATCATAGTAGTCAGTAACAAGTGGGACTTGGCTCAGAGAGAAGGATAGTACCCCTCTCAGGAGCACCTTGGAGGCCAGGGAAAAAGATATTAGTAAAACTTTTGAATAATAAAATTGTCTTGGCGGCGCCCGTTGCTCAGTGGGTAGGGCACCAGCCACATACACCAAGGGTGGCAGGTTCGAACCCCATCTTGCCAGCTAAAACAACAATGACAACTGCAACAATAAAAAAAAAAAAAAAAAAAAAAATAGCCAGGCGTTGTGGCAGGCGCCTGTAGTCCCAGCTACTTGGGAAGCTGAGGCAAGAGAATCGCTTAAGCCCAAGAGTTTTGAGGTTGCTGTGAGCTGTGACTCCATGGTACTCTACTGATGGTGACATAGTGAGGCTCTGTCTCAAAAAATAAATAAAATTGTCTCCACGCAAAATATTATCACTGACGTCACTTTACAGGTAAGCAAATGCAGAGAGATTGGCACAGCATGACTTGTGCAAAGTCTTAGCAAGGTAATGGCTGAGTCGGGTTGAGGACCCAGGTTTTCTGAATGCTTGCTGGGCATTTTTTTCCCCATTTCTGCTACTGCTGTGGTAAAAGGACCAGCACTCACTGCCTTTCAAGCACTTCAAGCCAGTCCAAAAAAAAAAAAAAAAGAAAAAAGAAAACAAAACCAAAACCCCAAACCCATTTCTACCAATTGCTAGGCAAATCCATTCACATCTAGAGAAAGGTATTGCCCAAAGAGTGTTTTATCAGGGTGAGGAATTTAAACTGGAACTTTCAGGGAGAAGAGATAAGAGACCCAGAGGGGGAGCTTAGCCTGGCAGTGGATTCTAAAATCCAAAAACTGGTCACTCCAGAGTTCTTTTGGAAAATAAGTGCACACGGGACTTGGTCCTCTTGTTCCTCCTAATAACTGCCCCTGGCAGGGGGGTATCCCCGGAGCTAACAAATCACCAAAGATGAAAATAAACCAAACTGAAATCCCTGTGTTGCCGGCCATGAGACCTTACCATAATCGTGCGGAGAAGTTCGTCCACTGAACATTCGTGATTTGAGCTTTGTCACTTTATAGAACATCTTAGAAAAGCAAATAGCTATCATGCCTGGGCAGACGGTAGGCCTGCTAGCCTGTGTGTGTGTGTGTGTGTGCACAAGCGTGCATTCACTTGCACACACAGTGCAGTCACATACCTAGGTACATACTCAAAATTAATGCTCTGCCCAAAATGCTATTAAGATGTGTCCCAGTGCCTAGCATTGCGACATATATTTAGAGTTAAGAATGTTCAGTTAAAATGTTCTGTACTGTTAATATTTCTCAATTTGGGTAGATCAGTCATGGCTAGGAGTGAAAGAACATGGAGTGGGGGTGGGGTGCCCTGCAGTGTCACGGAGGAGGGTGTGTGTGTGTGTTGGTGATTGAGAAATCATTTGTCTTTGGCAAGGGAGTAAACGAAAAGCAAGCAAACAAAACAATGGGATTGAGAAAGAGTTCTGCAGAGGGAACTGTATGTGATCTCTACCAGCCATATGCTGTCCTCATGCCATGGGGGTCTGCAGAGTGTGGCACTAGGGAGGCTCACCTGGGGGCACATGTGCTTTTGGCACATGGCTGGGTTCTCAGTTTGGGATTTGGAAGGTGGTGGCAGTAGATGGCCCAGTTTCATTACCATGATCTGGGTGCTGCTGGTGTGAGTGGGTGCTGTTCCCTCCCCTACCTGCAGTTTTATCTGATGCTGTATCAGCTTTCCAGCCTCACACCCTGGTCTTAACACATCAGCATTCTGACGCGATAGGTTGCTGGCTCGTAGAGGGCTGCTTATTCTCTCCGGCCTGCCCCCACCACCCACAGATTCTCCCTGTGGCTGCCGCAGCCTGCCCTGCTCCTTAGGGCCAAGCCCATGGGAAGGTTGTGGGGAAGCAGCAGAGACTAGGGCAGAGGTGGGGGCTGGATCCTGAACTTGACAAAGACACGTCGGGACCTGGCAGCAGGAGCGTGGGTGGGTGGGCGATCCTGGCCCAGTGCTCAGCTCCCTCTGGCCTGCCCCGTTCCCTGCATCTGACCGACAGCATTGCTGTCTGGTGACTGAGCCAGGGGTCTGGTGGGAAAGGTCCTGGGTTGGAGTTAGGATCAGAGCGCTCTTGCAGGCTGGGCCTGTGACCGGTTCTCACCAGGTCTTGCTGTGTGATGACACATGCCCAACCCACCTCCCAAAATTGTCATAATGACAAAGAGATAATGTGTGTGAAAATACTCTGGAGAGCCAGACGGGACTACCGCAACCTGTGTTTATGGAATGATGTTATCCGCTTTCTCGACACTCATCTTTCTGCCCAGGCAAGACACGAAGGGGAGACATCTCTTTAGGAGGCCTTAAGGGAGGCGTGTGCGTGTGGAGAGTCACTGCAGAACATCTGGGTGCCAGGGAGAAACGCATCTTGTGTCCATAAAGGCATCAGTTCATTCATAATCTTATTTGCATCCTCTTCTGGGCCAGTCACCGTAGTGGGAGTTGGAGACTGGGGAGAGAAGAGACACAGGTGCAGCCCTCCTGCGTGGAACAGGCATGTTAGACTTAGCAGTGCTGTCCCCAAGGTGAACAGAGGCTGGGGGTCTCCACGTACGGTCTGTGCTAAGGAGACGGTGAGCATCATGACTGTCCTGGGTGCTTCTGTCCTTCCTCCCTCTAAAATTAATTGGATCTGATTTTTTCACCTTGGTCTACTTGCCAGTGGTGAGCAGTCGGCAGTGCCTTGTTTTCTAGCCCATGCACAAGACCAGGTAATGGGGCCTCATTGGCAGCTATCCCCAGCTTAGGGGGCGATTTAGATTGCCTGGGGACCGAGGACTGTGTCTCTGTCATTGCCCTTCTCGCCCTGCCAGAAGGATGGCCGCAGCCCCACAGGCAGGTGGACCTGCCTCCTGTCCAGCAGAGCAGCGGCAAATTCTGTTTCCCTCTCCCCTACAGGAAACTGCACAGCGGGATGAAGACCTACGGATGTGAGCTCTGCGGGAAGCGGTTCCTCGATAGTTTGCGGCTGAGAATGCACTTACTGGCTCACTCAGGTAGGTGAGGACACCCTGATGGCCCATTCGGGCAGCGGTAGCCACCGCCTGCCTGCCGTTACCCCCAACTCAGAACCTGTTGGAGCCTTGGTGCACCTGCGGTTCCTGCCCCCGGGTTCAGGGAGCGGGAGATGTATCCTGGCCTGGGGACCACCTGGGTAAACCCACCCTGGGGCTCTCCTGGTTTTCCCATGGCATTGTTAGCACCTGGCACCCTGTGTGATTCACCTTCCAAAGTAGACTAGAGTTTCATTAGCAAAACAGTTGTGGAATTAGGTTCTCACTGTCTAATGAATCTGACTATTGGGTTCACATTATACAGGGGCCTTTAATTAAATAGATATAGAAAGGTTGGAGCACAAAGCTAGTTATAGCGTGCTGTCTTTTGCAAGTTAATTTTATCTAATTCTAGAGAGGTTGGCTGTGTGGCTGCTGGTAATTTTGCTGGTGTTCAGGCAGAGCTGCTTTGCCCCCCGGGATGTGCAAGGGGGAGAAGCTCCTGATGCTCGCTCTGCCTAGGTGTTGAGAAGGACCCAGCAGGTGTGAGGCTGAGAGGCCGCCTGCCTTCCATTCCAGAGGCCTCAACGCTTCCCTGCCAAGGGTGTTATCTTCCCTCCAATTCCTTTAGTTTTGACCTTGGAGTCACTTTTTAGGGGAGAGGGGAGAGCCCTACTCTTACTTGGCTTTGCTCTCCTCCCATACAGTCTGCCTCTTCTTTCCCCACATTGCCTCAAGCAACTGTATCTCCAGGCAATTTAGCATTTGTGAAATGAGCCTGTGTTTTAGGGTTGGGCAATGGAGGTTCAAACCCTGTTTGGGATATGTGCTGTGTGACCTTGGCCACATTTATCTTGTGAATTCCAGTTTCTGTGTCTGACAAGCAGAGGTGTTGCAACTCATATGGTTTTTTCTTCTTCTTCTTTTTTTTTTTTTTAAGACAGAGTCTCACTATGTCCCCCTCAGTAGAGTGCCATGGTGTCACAGCTCACAGCAACCTCAAACTCTTGGGCTTAAGCGATTCTCTTCCCTCAACTTCCCAAGTAGCTGGGACTACAGGCACCCACCCCAAAGTCCGGCTATTTTCTTTTTGTTGTTATTGTCATTGTTTGGCAGGCCTGGAAACCGTCAGCCTTGGTGCATGTGGCAGGTGCTCTAACCTCTGAGCTATAGGCACTGAGCCCATATGATTTTTTTTGATGATTAGTTAACATACTCTATGATGAAGGCATCTGTAGCAAGCCCCTGATATACAGTTGGCATTTAGTAAGTGTCAGTGGTTTCTGCTTGCACCTTCCTTCCTTTCCACACTTCCCAGGCTGTTGACCCTGCCTGTGTCCCCCTCACGTTGCCCCAGAAGCTGTCTGCTTGGCTGGCTGTTTCCCCCACAGCCCATCTTGTGTGTGGTTGTGGAAATGCTCTTTGGTGCTTTTCTGTGCTTCAGCTTATCACTGCCTTGCTGCAAGGCCTGTGTGGCTGCACTGTGTTGACGTGGCCCCTCTCCGGGGCCTGCGTACCCCTTCCTAAAGTACTAGCGTTCCCGTCTCACTGCCTATTCTTTCTTCTTCCAGATCCAGGGATCTACCCAGGTTAGGCAGCTGTCTGTCTCAGTGTGTCTGCTCTGTCCCCACATCTCCACATGTCCTGTTTCTCCTTCCTTTGGGGCCGCCCCACCCCATCCTTATCTTGCCCACCTATCTCACCTTTGCCTGGAGTCCCGAGCCCAGGCGTTGCTGTATTCAGTGTCCACTTGGCACTTGTGTACACTTTCTCTTCTGTTTTAACACCTTTCTTTAGCTTTACAGGTTGTTTCAAGTTCAGCGTGTGTTTTAGTGAACTGTCTGTCCACTAGGTTGTCCATCATCCTACCCCAAGAGCAAAGTGTGGGGCTTCCATTTTTGCACCCTGGCCCGGATACCTGTGTGGGGCTGGACGTTTGCGATGAGGGTGCTGCACTCGGTAGTTCGTCATTAGGGCCCCTACCCTCTCCCTGACTCAGTGGCACTGGCACCCTTCTTCTTAACCTTCCCTTGAGGCCAGAGCTCTAGTCAGACTTTGCTTCATGTGCTGATTGCTTTCCGAGCCATGTGGCTTTGTTCATTCATTCTGTCTGCTTGGAATAACTCTTCTCCTGGGAAGATCTTCCCGGATCTTCCAAGGTTTCTTCCACGATGCCACCCTCACCTGTTCTTCACCTCCACCTGGAGCAATCACCCCATCCTCTGGGCCCATATTTCTTTATTCAAAGCTGTCTTTGGACACAATTTTCCACCCATATTATGTTTATTTATGGACTTTCCTAAACTCCTCTGCTTGGAAGGCAGGATGACATGATGGGAGGAATTTGAGCACCTACCTCCTGATGGTGTGACCTTGAAAAAGAAACATGCTCTTTGTGTCCTTAATTTTCAAAATGAAAACATTTAATCCTACCTCAGAGAAGTTGTGAGGCTCAGGTCAGATACTTAGACCATGCTTGAACAATAACAGGCTCTCGGTTAATGTCATTTCTGTTTCCCTCTGTTCTCTAATAGATCATAAGCTATTTGGGGACAGGACCTGTCCCTATTATTTCTAGCACATTGCCTGGCGTGTTGTTGGTGTCACGCAGTACGTGTTGCAGGAATGAGTGTAGTCTGGGAGGCTGAGGAACAACTTCAGGAAAGTCCCCTCTCCTGTCTAGTTGCTCCTGTAGTAGGAACTGTTTATGTCTGAGGGGCTCAATGGGGTGGGGGGCAGCCAGGAGCCCACTGGCCATATTGTACCCTTCCTTGAGGTGTTTGACCAAATGTGAGTGAGCCACTGTCTCTGCTGTGAATCACACGTAAGCAGTGTTTCTGGGGCCGGTGGGAGCGGCAAAGAGGAGAGGGGCTGCTGATACACTCTAAGGTGAGCCCAGGGTCCCCAGTTCAGACAGGGCAGTGACTTTGCACAGCTGCCCTGTGGGGCCGGAGGGTCCCTGGGGAAGTACGTTTCAGTCCTGCTCAAGATGGCACTTCCAGGTTCCCTGCCCTTATGTGGATTCTCCAGAGTTTTAGGGAATGGGTCCACTTCTCCTAGTTTTTTCTTTCCATGACCAGTATTTTGGACCCTGAAGGCTGATTGTGTCAAATCATTTGTCCCTCGGTTAGTCACTTGCCATGGCCCTCGTAAAGGAGAATTTGGTGAGAGGACAGGTGCAATGATGAGTCATGATAGGGTTTTAATATACCCTTGAAGGTAGCTCATGGCCTCCAAAGTCTGATGTTTCTTTTTCTTTTTATTATTATTATTTTTTTTTTGAGACAGAGTCTCATTATGTCACCCTTGGTAGAGTGCTGTGACATCACAGCTCACAGCAACCTCAAACTCTTGGGCTTAAGCGATTCTCTTGTCTCAGCCTCCCAAGTAGCTGGGACTACAGGTGCCCGCCACAATGCCCAGCTATTTTCTTGTTGCAGTTGTCATTGTTGTTTAGCAGGCCTGAGCTGGGCTTGAACCCACTAACTTGGTGTGCATGTGGCCGGTGCCGTAACCACTGAGCTACGGGCGCTGAGCCAGAGTCTGATATTTCTGTTCTCTGTTTTTTCTGTTGTTCTGGGCACTTCTTATCCCTGCATGGGAAGCCTTGAAAATAAAATAATATGCAAAGCTCAGTGAGGCTAAACTACTTTTGGAATTGTTTGTACCCATGTTAAACAGTGACTGCCATTGGGGCCTCTGGCCTTGTTGGGGAGTTAAGGTCAGAGGGTGGGGCTTGTCCCGGGGGGTGCCGGGTCTTCTCCCAGATTTCAGGAGTGGTTTTGCATGTCCTGATGTCTGCTCCTAGATGCCCGAAAACAGAACTATGTGATGTTTTAGAGGAGATGTTTAATAGGAGATTTTCTTGCTGTCCTGTTTTGAAGGCTCCGTACAGGGAGCTGACAGTGAGAATGGATGCTCTGGGTATGTAGTGCAGACCCATTTTACAGGTCACAGCGTGGAGCCTGGAAGAACAGTAGCTGCTCCAGAGCCCTTGGGACCGTTTCTTATACAGGGACCGGCTGTGTGAAGCAAGTGGGGAACTGGGCAGGGGTCAGTCTTGCTCCCCTAAATGTCGCTGCCCTTGGGCAGGCGCATTCCTGCTGTTTTCTTCTGCGCAGTGGAGCTGAACGGTGCTCGGGCTTCCTGGCGAGCTCTGAGTGCTGGCTGCCCCCACCCCCTCTTGGCTGGCGTTGCCTGTGTTTGTTATTGTAGTTCTGGCGCTGGGCCAGGCCTGGCCCGGAGCCAGGCTTGTGGGTACAGTATGTACAGTGAGTGCAGAGCCAAGTTTGTCATCATACACGATTAATTTTTTTTCTAATCTGGTAGGGGTGGGGTGAAGTAACAAAAGAGTTTCTCCCATGCTCGAGAACAGGCCGCATCGAATTCCGTGGAGATGTCGTTTCTGAAAGGAGGAAAATGCACCAGCTTGTGCTTCCTTCACAGCCTTTCCTTCCGTCTCCCCTGTCCTCTCCTCTTCGTTTCTCTGTCACATGAAATCAGCCCGTAGGAGACGGCAATGTGGGTCTTATTTTCAGTGACTAGAATGCTAAATTTATGCTCCTAAATCAGTTTTCATTGTGTTGAAATTGACAATTTGTTTAATTAGAAGTTTGCCCTGTAGGAGGCCCTTCTGAGAGGCAGTGACTTCCCCCTTCTCTCTTACTTTCTTCTTTTCTTATTTTTTTAAGACCCTAAATGGTAGTAGTGAATGTTCAGTTTAATTGAAGTTTTTATTTCAATTTGAATGCGTTAACTAATCAAGTGTTTATGAGATATACCTGATGATAACAGTAAGTTCAAATTAACCAACAGTAACCTAACTCATTAACTAATGAGATGATCCGGCCAGGCCCTGCAGTCTCAGGAGTGGTTTAGGGCGTCAGAAAGGTTTGGATATTGGGAATGAGGCTTGGGAGGGAGAGACAGCCTCTGAGGGTTTGCAAAGCTGCTCTGTGGGGTAGGGGCGAAGCTTGGGTGCAGGTTTGTGGCAGTGAGCAGAAGACTCTCCCCAGCTCCATGCTGGTCACCACCCTTTGCTGCCCAGTTTCTTGTGGAGATACCCACCTTCTGTTTGCCTCTCCTTGTTCTAGCAGAAGAGGTGATTTCCTAGCTCTAGTGAAGAATGCAGGGACCACACAGTCAGCCAGTGACTCAGGCTGGTTCTGGGATTGGCCCGTCTGAGGTTTCCCATTAGGTCGTATTTCCCTCCACTTGGCTTCGTGTGCTGGTGGATTATAACCAAGCATGCCTAGAACTGCTTGCCCCTATTTTTGACTCAGCTGAACACTCTCAGGGGGTGCGTATTTATATAGCCCACTCCTATTTTAGGAATATTGTTCATTTTTGGAACCAGAGGATGTTTAATAAGCATTAAGTTTGTATCAGGTCTGTGCACTTAGTGGTGAAGAGTGCTTGTACGGTATCCCTGCCCTCAAGGAGCTTGGGTCTGATAGGGGAGATTGGTATGATAAAATCATAATAAAAGATGGTAGTATGAGCAACACGCCAAGAAAAAGTTCTAGGAGAAACTCGGAGGAGGGAGGGTATTCCTGCCAGAGGATGGTGGGGGGAGCCCCAGCTAACCATGGGATGGGCGGAGCAGCTGGGGGTGTGGGCTGGCTGTGCAGAGGGCAGAGGAAGAGAATGCAGGGTCTAGAAGGAAGGGGTGGGACCAGATCATGGAAGGCCTTGAGTGGCAAAATTTGCTTTCTCCTAGAAGCACTGGGCAGCCATGAAAGGATTAAGGGAGTGAAATAGAAGGGAACACTGGGCTTTTCATTGTAGACCAGGCTGGAATACGGGAGAAATGAGAACACCAAGACTGGCCATCTATGCTGGGTGTCAAGAGGCCTGGGCCTCCAGCACTGCTAAGGACCACAAAGCCCTTCTGTGAGCGTCTGTGCTGCCAGTGGGCAGGTGCCCTCCACTCACTCCTCTCTTGCCTTGGTTTGGGCCTTGTGAAACCTCCCCTGTGACCAGGCTCTTCCCCAGAGTCAGAATGTGGGTGTTGGCTGATAGAATTTCTGATTTTAGCAGCAGTGTGGGGTGGCCCGGGTGTATCATCTGGGACCTGGGTTATCTTCTGGCAGAGAAAGGGCTGGAGGGGTCTGCCTGAGCAGTTGGTTCTCTTGTGCTTTCCTCCATCATGATAAGATGGAAGAAGAAAAGAAAAGCGTGACCAGATGGCAAAGATCTATGGGTTGCCCTGTTCCTTTCTATTTATTTTTTCTTTTTTTGAACACTTAGTTTTGGGTTTCGGAGATCTTCTTCTCCAAGCCCAAGAAGGTGGGGGAACCAGGGTTGCTGGCAAATTCCCTGTGACTACGAGGAGGTGGCATGAGGTGGTCTGTGCGCTGATGATTCATGACGGGCTTTCAGGTCCAGAGATGGCTTCTCAGGACCTGTGGCTTCTCACCTTGCAAGTTCCTTCTTCCTTCCACCTCCCTCTTCCCAAATGAGGTATCAGCTCAGAGCAAGGGACTTGGGGGCTGCCCAGCAACGTGAGAGCCCTTGGCCACTTCATTTACTCTCTGTCCTCTGTCCAGCAAATGCCAGCTTTCCCTTCTGGGTAGCTTTTTGCCATGAGGGTAAAACCAAGAGGAAACCAAGAATCACCTTTCCTGGGTCTTGGGTGCATCCACACGCCTTAGGAGGTAGGCACCATTGAGTTTTAGATTGAGAGAGTAGAGAAGATCAGATGGGGGTAGCTCAGAGGTCACACGGGGGGTGAGGATGGGGGTGCAGAGTGAGGAAGGGGTGAAGGGAGCCGCTCTCTCCTCCAGCTCTCTCTTGAACACACTTCTCTCTCTCTCTCTCCCTACTCTGAATTTGGCCTGCTTCCTGAACTTTTTCCCAGAGTGGTGTCGTCACTGGCCTGCCGGCAGGTCTGGATGTTCTGCCAGCATTCCAGAGAGTTTATGATCGCTTGCAGATGCGCCTCCAAGAACACACTGTACCCAGAGCAGAAATTAATGCAGGCTTGACTGCCATCCAAGCCCATACACGGGAGAGAGGAAAAAGAAAACAAAAACTGTTTAATGCTGTTTATAAATTATACACTGGCTGATGAAAAATACATTTCTTTCCTCTCCCCTTCTCCTTTCCCCCCTTCCTGACTACCCCCACCGCGGCCCCCACCCCTTCTCGCTTTCTGCCTCAAGAGCCTAAGCTGAGACCAGAAGAATATGGTTTTGCTTTTTAGCTCCTGTTTTGGCTGAGATCCGAAACCCTGCTGCTGATTCACAGCCAGAGTATTTTTCCCCTTTACCTGATGAAATATACTGATTTTCCAGCCCAGATGGGGTGTTTTGGGTTTTGTTTGTCTGGGGTTAGTTTTGTTTTTTTTTTCTGGCCGGGGATTTTGTTTACATCGAGTGTCAGGTTCTGCGATGGGGCTGGGTGCAGTGCTGGCCACACGGCTGGTAAAGCCCCCTGCGTCTGTCCACCATGCGTGTGCCTGGGTCCCCTGGCCCTGAAGATCTCACATCAGGCCCGCTGAACTGATAAAGTTCAGAAAGTTCATTACAGGTCATTGTATTAAACAGTGTTTTCACCAGTTATCTCCCACCTTTCCCCTACAGCCCCTGCGTGTGAAGAGGGCGTTCACATGTCCCTCCCCCCAAATACACATGTCTCCATCTCCATATGGCGCCTTAGGAGGGGTTGGGGAAGCTTGTTCCATTTACCCCTCAGGATCGCCGCCTCTCCCCCTGCCCAAGTCCCCCATCCCAATTTATTCTATAAATTCGTTTCTACATTATGTCTATCTATTTACATGGCTTTTGTGTTTTTTAATACTGCTAATGTTTATCATTTGCCCAACAGGCTCGACAGATTTTGCTTCCTGTAGAGCATCGAGGCTTTAGAGCCCCCTGGTTGCTAAGTAGCAGTCTCCCTGTACTGTAATGGGCTGATTTTGTATTCTGTTCAGCGCTGTATCTTATTTTTGTATGCAAGACAAAGTGTTTTGATGGAGGACGATTGCGGCAGTGTCTGGAGGCTGTTTGGAGTTTTATGGGCTGTACAGTACACTGTGTGCTCTCCGAACAGAACACAGGCTGTTGAATTTTGGATTGGATTTGTCATTTTTCCCCCCTCAAGAGAGGAGCCTGTCAGATAGAACATTACTTTAAGGGTGGAGGAAAGAAAGTGGAAATTATGTAATAACCTTCTTCCCTCTCTCTATCTTTCTCCTTCTGATTTTTTATCTCCACACGAGTGGTTTCTCCCACACATGCCCCCTTTCCTGCCACCCCTGATGCTGCAGGCTAGGCGATGACGTTCCTGTTAGGAAATGCACAGTGCCCTGGAGGGATGGACCAGGGGACATCTGTCTGTCTGCTGTTCATTCTCACATTCCTCTTTTCTTCTCCCTTGCTCCTTCCATCCTTTCTGAGTTCTGGGCTGCTACTCTGGACCTTGTTTTGTCTGAGGGTGAATGTCTTAAGAGTTGTCAGGTGGGGATGGTTGCAAGTAAGCGCTATTTATTTCTTATATCCAATAAATAAAATAAACCCCTTCTCGTCTTCCTCTGGCTTCCAGACAAGCATCCTTCTAGAAGTTTCTCCAGCCTTCTTGCTTCCTTCTCCCCTCAGCCCCACTTCCCAGCCCTGTCACCAGGCTGTGCCTGAGGGGTCCCATCTGGCCTCGCCCATCGTCTCAATATGGCGGGTGTCTAGTTCTTGGCACCCTCTTCCCAGGTCTTGGTGGCCATGGGTATCTGTTTTTGAGCTTTGCTCTTCTCTCTGTCCATTTCTCCCAGCCTCCTTTCATCCCACTTCATCTCTTTGTCCCCATCATGGTGTCCATATCAGCCTCAGCCTTTTCCTGGCCCTCCTGTGTATATTCTGCCTTCACCAGTCCCCTCTGTCTTGGGTGGTCTTCTGGCTGTCTTGGTATCTGTCCCTCCCTGTCCCTGTGATTCCCTCTCCCTGTATCCACCCCGCTTCCCCCCCCACCCCCAAAGTTCTTAGCTTGGAAGTTGGGCCACAGTTGGAATGGGGAACAAAATGTCACTCTGGCCCAGAGATCTGGGGAGGACACTGGGGCCAGTGACCATAGCATGTGCCCAGTACCCAGAACCTTGTGTGCTTATGTCTCTTGCCTCTCAGAAGTCAGAGTGGGGCTTCCCTGGCTTATCTCCCGTGTTTCCGAGCCCCCTGGAGTTTTCCCCCCAGTTATGTTGAGGATGGATAGGTAGATGGGCAGTGTTCGGCTTTGCAAGGCTCTCATTGGACGCTGCTACCCCAATTCCCATCTTACTGGTACCATGTTCACCAACGTCTGCACTGTACATCTGAGTGCAGAACTGGCCGACACCCTCATGTACCCATGGCCGGGCACATAGAAAGAAGTATTGTGAGTTGATTAGTATGTGGTGAATACATAAATATCCTGTTATTAAAGTATTTGCATTACTCGGACAGATCTGGGTTTGGTGGGACCAGAAGCTTACAGAATTGTGGATGCCTTCTTTCAGAAAGATATTATGAATATCAAGTGTTAGGAGCTCTTCCAGGGAGGGTGGCCAGTGCCTGGGAAAGGCCTGAAAGTTGGGCTTTGTGGCTTCGGGGAGAATCGGCCTCTGTGAACCACTGTGAGGACTGCTATTTTGCCCTCTGAACTACTGAGTGAGGAGACTTGGGGCTGAGGATAGGAGAGTGACATCTGCCCAACACCGGGGACCCTCAGAAACTGGGGTCCTCCTGGTTTGGGTAAACTGTTGCTGGTCACCGATGGCCTTGGAAGCCTTTTGGTGTTTCAAACTCTCTTCTCATTGAGTCAGTTGGTAGGGATGGACCTTGAGTTCCATCTCACCCAGAGCCACCAGGTAGGTAGATAATCTCGGTAGCATCTTAGCTGCCACACTGCCCTTCCATGACTCTCAATTAAATGTCATAGCATTTACCCCTGTCCCAGGTCTTTCAGCTGCCTAGGTCTGTAGCTTTGGTTCTCTGCAGCCCTTTGGCAGTAGAATTGCAAGTCTGGTGGGGCAGAGCACTGGTCTTTCATGGTGTGTGCATGTCTGGGAAGGGGCGCCTGATGGGAGACTTAGGCAGAGGTCTGGGGTTTGTTCTTTGGAGCTTGAAGACTCGTCCATTGGGCAGGGTTGGTGGAGATAGTAAGAGTGGACAGTTCTTTGAGTGGGAGGGTATTTACCTGTTGGAGGGTATGCAAGAGCTGCAGTTCCATTTCCAGCAATAAGGAGCTGAGTCCTAATGAGGATACTGTGTACACATGTGTGTTTATGTGGGCAAATGTGAGAAAAAAGGGATTGAGAAGAAGCGTTTACAGGAAATACTCAAATTTGTCCCTTTGCTGGAATGGGCCTGCACAGACCATTACCTTGAAGATTTAAAAACTAAATGAGCTCATCATATCTAGTGACTCCCACCGACATTCATGCTTGATTGCAAAGCTTGCTTTACCTCTGAATTGCAACTTCATTGTTTGTTATTAATTCTCAGATGGCGGTGGCGTGTTTCTCCCTTCCTGGATTCAGCCCTCCTCATGTTGATTTTGTGTGACAGATGCGAATGTTCCTCCACAAGACCCCACTGAAGAACCTTTTCATTTAAAAAATAGCCTCGTGACCTTTAGGGTGCAGACTGGAGTTTCCAAGGACTTCAGTGGGCCAAGAGGCAGGACTTGGGTCGACTTTGGAGGGGAAAGAAGTTTGCTATTTTTTTTTAATTTAATAATTTGAGTTTCCTATGAATGATTCTGCGTTCCGTGCAATACTATGCATTTTCATAACTGTCTCTTCCACTTTGGGTGAAGGAAGGGAGGGAAAAAATAACAGCAGCAGCATTCTGTGGGCAAAGGAAGAAAACAAGGGATCAGGGCAGAGAACAGGCTAAATTTAAAATTGTAATTGGCTGACTTCCACTGGCTTGCGGGTGTTTTAATGACTCATAATAACTTCATTTAAAACCAGCTGAGCAGAAAATAGATTGGAGAGGAGCCTCGGGCCATTATGGATTTGTTTTTTTTTTTTTTTTGACAAGCTCGGTTTTCAGCAGCCAGGAAGGCTCTCAGAGAGGGCTTGGCTGTGTTTCTCTCTCTCTCTCTCTCTCTCTCCCTCTCTTTCTCTCTCTCTCTCTCTCTCTCTCTCAGGGTTGGTGGTCTGCCCGGGAGAGATTGTATAGAAACCAAGGCTAGTTTTTCTCTTTTTTAATTTTTTAAAAAAACTCTGTCCTTAACCCCCCCAAACCCCACCTTTTTTAACTGATTAAAAATAGATGCCTAAAGGTATTATTTTAGCATCAGTAGGATTTTTTTTCACCTTTGATGGGGTAAATGGAACATAAATAAAATTGTTTTTGAAATTGCTGAATTAATTAGGTAGTAGAGGAACTACAAAACATACTTGTTCTTGGCTGTCTGTTCCCCCCCAACCCTGATCCATATTTCTGGGGTGTTTCCTTTTTCCCCAGTCCCCTCCTTCTTGCCCACCAGCCCCTCCTTCCTCTGAGTGTGGACCTTCCTTTGAATAGTGAGATTCTTTTATCATCCCGCCAACCACTAAATGATTTCTTTTTTAATCTCTAGGATTTTGACAGCATCGGTTCTATCTGGTTACCCAGTCAGCTCCAGGAGTTTTGGGAATTGCCAGAAAAGGATCTAACCTGCCTCTAGATGTTTTAAATAGATCCTGCCTGTCTCGCGTGCTAGGCTTCGTGCCAGACCAGCGAGCGTTCCTTTCTCTCTTCTCTTTTGAAAAGTCAGCCGACTCAGCCATGGGACGCGTCTGTCTGGGCAGGACAAGAGGCCGCCCCCATCTGATCACTCTTAGCAGTTTATCTACCCTGCTTAGGGCACCTGCCACCTTCTTTGTTACATAGCTGTTTATTTGCTCGTCCTTTTTCGCCTACTAGACTGTAAGCTTCTTGAGAGTGTGTGATTCATTTTTCTGTGCCCCTGTGCTAGTGTTGTTTAGTGACCTGCACGGTAGTTACAACTCAGGCCCATGTGGATGGGCACATGGTAGGGAACAGACCCAGGGTGCTCCCTGCTCCCCTCTGGCCATGGGAGTCAGCATCTGGACATAAAACAAGGGTGGCAGGGACCGCATCAGTGGCTCACTCCCTTGCACAAAACAGACTCTCAGGAAGTAGCTATTGAGTAAATGAGTGGCTCAGGAGGGACGGTAGGTGCACAGCAAGGAGAGAAAGGCACTTAGGTTCATTGAATGCCTGCTGTCTCCCAGGCACGGTGTCTGGCGTTCTGTGTAGTCGAACTCACTTAATCTTACCTTAACCTTGGAAGGTAGATACACTGATTCTCTTTTGTAGAAAAGGACACTGAAGTTTCGCCTAAGACCATACAGCTAGGAAGGGGCAGACCTGGATTCTGATGCAGGTCTCTGCCCTCTCCTCCCAGCCTGCATCTTCCCTTCCTAGCGCACCTTACTGCTCGCTGGGCCCGGCCTCTGGTGCTGTTGCCGTGCCTGAATGCCTGCTTTTCTATTTGTAGAGCTAACTAATGTCTCAGAAACTGAGGAGCTGACACCAGGAAGGCTCTGGGAGTAGAGAGGGTGGCACCGTAATTGGCCGCTGGTTCAGTGCCTTGCACTTGGGCCACCAGAAGCAGGTGTGGCTGATTAGCCCCCCCCGGCTCCCCCAGAGGAGCATGTGTTCAGTGCTTGCTGAGTTGTACCTATTACTTCTTGACATCACCTTGTAGGGCTTGGGTACGGTGGTTCTGTAACCACTGCTAGAGGGTCTGCAGGTCAGTGTGTGGCTGTCCCATCCAGGAACAGCTTGGCTGTGTCACACCCTCCATCCTTCTCCCTACCATCATGCCTTGAAAAGAGAAGAGGCAGGAGGAGAGCTGCCCATGGTTGCACCTGTGTGGCACCCCAGCTGGGTGCTGTGCTACTGGAGGAGGCCCTCTGTGATGCTGGACCAGGAGTGAAAATGGCAGCTGACCTGTGGGGCAGCCTAGGCATGTGGGAGCCATGACCACTTGGGGTGTTACTCGTTCCTTAGACTTTCAGCATCCTGGAGTGTGATGTAGCAGGAAGATTATAGCCTCCCTGGCCTTTTGGATGACATCCAGTGAAGCTGGACCACTTGGCTCCAGGCTTCATTTTGTCTGTTCTCTGACAACCTCATCTGCCCAGACACACGCCTGGGATGCTGGAGCCTTCCCTGGGGAGTGAAACCTCAGCCAAATGGGAACCAGATGGTGGAGGCTGAGCTGCAGAGAAGCCTCAATGACTACTCTGGATCACACGCATAGCTCTCTTTTGGGGGTAAGTTGTTCATGAATTAGTTCATCAGTTAGCATCCAAACTGAGGGCCAGTGATGTGCATAGCTCAGCAGGGCAGACAGAGGAGTTGAAGCCAGGATCCTTGTGTGCAAGAACCTGGTGGTTTGGCTGAGAGGATGACAGGAGGCCTCTGGCAAGGGAAGGAGTTGCACAAGGCTGGGTGTGCTCATCCTTGCAAGGGGAAAAAGTGAGTTTACAGCAGGGAGAAACTCCCTAGGACCAGGGTGATGAGGAAGACCTTCCAGAAAGAGGTTCCTGGGATTGTGATGGGGTCTTCCCTGCTGGGATGTCCAGAAGGAGCTCTGCGGTGGGCGTAGACCTACTTTTCTGGACAAGAGGAAGCAAGGACTTCTGTGAGCTGGTACCAGCCAGAAAGGCGTCCCTCCCTTTCTCCTTCCTCCTCCTCCCACGTCCTTCTGGAAAGAGGTTCCCAGCCTATTTTCTCCCACTTGAGAGCCCTCAATTCCCTAAGATTATCGTGACCCTCCTTGGGCTGCAGATTAAGAAACATTTTATTAAAAATGAAAAGCTGCCACTTCAAGTGGTCCCTTCATTTTGAGATAGCCATAAAACAAACACACATCTGAAAATGAGGTTTCAAATCAGGTACCGACCTACAATATTGCGAATTTCTCGTGCCCGACTTGACAGACTCTAAAATATGCCCAGAGCTCCATGAATCCCAGTTCGAGAAAACAGCCGAGAGAGCTTCCCCTTGGTGAGGTTGAGGACAGTCTTGGCTACCCAGGAGGGCAAACGGAGGAACTCTGGGGACCGACTCAGGCTGGGGCACCCAGGGGCCCAGCCCACCTTTTCAGACCACGTGGGTGAAACCCCTGTGTGTGCCTGTAATGAAGACAGAGCTTGCTTTCCTCATAGGTGGGAAGCCAGTGGGAGGGAGGGACAGGTGCTTCTGCAGTTGGGGCTCTCTTGGGGCTCGTCCTGACAAAGACTAGACTTTTCCCCAGTAGTTAACATGCTCCCTCTTCCTTCCCTCCCTCCTACCAGTTCCATTTTGATTGGAATTTTTTTCATTTGCCAGGGAAAAGGAAAGGGGGAAAAAAAAAAAAAGCAAATTCTAAACTTTTCATTAGGTAGTTGGTATAAAAAGTCTTCTGGGGTAGTTGGATTAAACCTCAGCCCCTCTCTCGCTGACTATTACAAGCTAATTGAGCACAGGGAGCTCATTGGCGGCTGCATTTTGTTGGAGTAATTATACAAGGCCGCAGTCGTTTTCGGTAACAAGGTAACTCTGGGTAAAGAGAGAACTCCCTGAAACTTTTGATTTGCTGGAGTCTTCTTTCCTCAGTTGCCTTTTCTAATATGAACCCAGGATAAGCAGAGATCCGGAGACCAGACCTTTAGGAGGCTGCTTCCCTTGGGGATTCCCGCCTGAGCAGCCCAGATCTTCTGCCCCCCAGCTTATCTGAGAGGGCTGTGCTATGGGGCTGGTTTTGCACTGATGGAAATTTAGGGTCTGAAGTCGGATGTTGAGGAATATAGGTCAGAGAGGGACAGGTGCAAGTTTTGGAGCTGACCAGGGAGCCAGAGAATCACAGAGTTGCATTTGCATTACCCTTGCACTGAGAGTGGGGCCTGCCTGTCGGTGCAGGGCCAGAATGGCACTGTGTCTCTACTGGGGGTCTGTTCGTCATGGCTGAGTGAGGTGCTGGCCAGTATGTATGGGACTAATACAGCAGTCCCCAGGGGTCTTTTCTATCCCATAGGATTCTTGATGGTGAGATTTTCTTAGAAATGCCATCCTCCTGCTAAACTCTACCCCCATTCGGAACCTTAATCAGGAGGTGTGAGCGGCTTAGTGGGCTGAGAAGGGCCTTTTGGTGCCCTTTGGAAGGGGCCCTAGGCACTTGCCAAGCTGAGCATGTCCTCTGGGTGGCCCTGTCTGTCCTCTGGCCGGCTGCCCATCAGCATTGAATCATGCCCCTCAGAGGACAGCACGTAACTCTGCTTCCCAATATAGCCCCTGGCCCCCTGAGGTGACAAGAAGAGTCATTGTCACGGGAGCACTCCCTCTTTTTGACACCACAGGCCAGCGTGGTTTCCTTCTCTCACTGCTCAGCCCTGTGCAGCTTAGAATTCTGCTCTGGGAGCACATAGAGGGCTGCATTTTTTTTAATCCTCTTTTTTTCTATTCTGTATCTTCCACTTGAGTTTTTAGGACCTTCGGCCCAGCCTGTTTGTTGTCTTTCTCCTTGTCACAGTTATAAAAGTTTGTCACAGTCAGAGGCTAGCTGAATCGAAGCAGGAGTGTGGTGTTTGGTTAAATTGTAAAATTAGCTAGAAAACTTAATGAGGCATTCTGCCTCTGCTATGATGGTGCTCTAAGCATCTTGCCTGAGAAGCAAAGGAAGGGAAAAAGCAGCAGAGGGGGAGCTGCCCAGAAATGTACAAGGAGCCTCATCCAGGTGAGTCTGCAGGCCTCAGACGCAGCTGTCACTTGCTTGGCTAGATGGTGCCTGAGAGGTCATCTCCTGAACGCTCCTGCTAGTGGGCCAGGCCTCAGCTAATTGCTCTGAGTCTGCAGGAGCTCCCTACCGTATGTGCAAGAGGGTCCCAGCACTGCACACAACTGCCAATGGCTAGCCATTCTAGTGTCCAAATTCCCTTTTAGTTCCCATGCAAGATTGAAGAGACAAAAGCAAAATGTTCTGTCTCAGGAGCCTATGGTAGAAGGAAAGAACCGAAGATGACAGTGACAGTGGCAGCTAACATTGGCTGAGGGCCTCAGGTGCCAGGCTTTCTGTGGGTTGCTTTACTTCATTGCCTCATTTGAGGCTTACAAGACTGTTTGAAGTTGGTACGGCCATTGCAACCATTTTACAGATGAGGAGACTGAGTTTACTTGCTCCAGATGGCCCAGCAAGGAAGAGAGAGTTGGGCTGTAGTCCCAGGGCTGTCTGACCTGGACATCCCTGATCTTAACCTCTGAGGCAAAGGTTTTTTTGTCCCCTTCCCAGAGTGCCCACTTCTCTCAGCCCCCAGTTCATGTGGCACACCTTGCGTGCCTCAAGGGCTCTCCCGAGAACTTTGGAAGTCGTAGTCTCAAAGGTGCACGCAGAAGAGATGTCAACAGCCTGCTTTCTGCACACACCGAATTCACAGGTCCTCTAATTACATCACACAGACCTTCCTGTTTTCAGGCAGCAATTCAATGTCATTTTGGTTGTCAGAAGCACTAATCATGCCATGGGCTTGACATGGGAAACGATTACCCCACCTGGACCTTTGGCATGGGGTGAGCCAGAAAAGGCGAGTTTTGTTTTGTTTTGTGGTGGGGAGATGGTTCATATCAAGAATGGGCATTAAGTGTGACAGGCAATATTTCTGCTTTGAAAAGTGTGGCGTCTTAAGGCGTCTGAATTTTGAGCCTGCAAATGTCAGTGCTGTAGCTGTAATGTAACACCTCAATTATGGTGCAGGGGGTAAGGATGCAAGGCCCTGAAACCTGCAAGGTTCCTTAGATCCACAGCCTGAGCCACAATTAAGGTTTCAGAAACACCAAAGGCAAGCCAATGAGTGTCATTTTTAACCAGTTTGAACATTTTACTACTTCCTCACATCAGAAGCGCCTGGGCTACAGAGTCCGCTTCTTGTCCTCAATAGAGTGATTAAGCTCAATGGGTGCTGGGGAGTATTATTAGGCTGAGAAGGGCTAAAAATAGGCATGCTCTGTTTCCTGAAAGCCACAGCAGGCCTGGAGAGTCTGGAGCCTCAAGGTGCCACAGAGGGACTCAAGGAAGGGTGAGGGAGGGTGGCAGTCCTCTGGGCCTGTGCCTGAGATGGTGGTGGGTATGGAACCAGCAGGCCAGGTAGTGAGGGCTCCTCCCCAGATGTCATTCAAGAGCAGAGTCACCATGAAGGCAGCGGGTTGGTTGCTTCTCTCTTGGTTTGATGAAACCTCTGTGCATGTGTGCAGGGATGTGTTTGTGTGTGTTTGTGTACTAAGGAATTTAATGTAACAGAACTTTGGGCCCCAAAGTTACATACTCAGCCCCAAACTAGTTGAATTTACTTGGTGTTGTAGGGGAAGCAGGTCCAGCTGGGACAATGAGGAGAGGGCAGGTGACAGGCGGCCCATGCAGAGAGAAGTGGGGAGGCAGAGACACTCAGAGCCAAGAGTGAGGGTCTGCTCTGGAAATCCTTGACTAACTAGGATGCTCAGAGAAGGCGTAATAAAAGGATTTTTGGTGAATTGGAGGTTGACCGAGAAACCTTGTCTATTTCATTCTTTGTAGTTGCTGTGATTCATCAATGTGAGAGGCCATTTTTTCTACTTTTAAGTGAATGCAATTGATTGTTTTTTATGATAGAACATCACGCTTGCTTAGAAGTCAACAGGAGAATGCCTGAGAAGAGACTCAAGCTTTGGGGGACATGCTTTTCAAAACTGGAGTTTTGAAAGTCAGTCTTAAAGATCGGTTGTACCTTTTCCTCTGTAAAGCCCCATACGTTCTCATATCTTTGAACTACTCATTCCTCCTTAGAATAGCTTTAGGCGTCTCGGAGGGGCTACAAACGTGATGCCCGTTTTGCAGATGCAAAAACTGAGGCAAGCAGTATCTTAGAATACATTGAAGTCCGTAGTAAAGCCAGATCTGGGCCTGGATGCAGCTGGCTCCCCAGCCAGGCTTTTTCTGATGGTCAGTGGTGTTCCATGGCTGGACCAGGAGTTGAGGGTCATTCTCAATGGGACAGGGGCTCCAAGAAGAGGGTGTCCTCGGGGAAGATCTGATTCCAAAGGGCACGTCACTGTGTGAAGAACTGCAGAGGGGTGCACTGCCTTTGGGACCTTTTTCTATTCCCCTTAATATGAACTTCTTACTTTTTAACCTTTTATATGATCAAAGGCCTTTCTGGTTAGGTGGGCTTCCTATGCTGCCAGACTGATGGGGAGTTCTTGCTTTCTCTTTGACACTTACTAGTTATGAGAACTTGGGCAAGTAATTTAGGCTTTTTAAACCTGTTTTCACATCTATAAAATGGGAGTGATCTTAGAGCTGTTGGGAGAATTAATTGGTATATTGCTTGTAAAGCAGTTGGCACAATGCTTGTGTCATGATAAATGGGCAGTACATGTTATTAACATTTTATTGAGATTACTGTCAGTGCTGTGGCAGAAGCATGCTGGATTCTCATTGAAAGATGGCCCTGGCAGGACCTCTGCGATCCTTGGAAGGAGAGAAAGTGGCATCACTGTGTGATTATTGAGTCCCACTTTCTGTGCTTGCCACCTTCATCTCCTTTAAACCTCTCAAAACCCGTACAGCCTCATTTCTGAGTGTTGTCCCTGGGATTGTGCAACTTTGAAGTCCTGTTTTAAGGGATGTATTATCATCCCTTTAGCAGGTAAAGAAACTAAGGCTCAGAGAGGCCAATCTGCTAATGCTCCTGATGTAGAGTGGGTAGCCAAGCTAAAATCTCAGATGTGTCGACATCAGAGCCCACGTTCTTCCTGCTAAACCATCTGTCATGAGAGCATAGCAAGGGTCCTGCTTAGACAGTGGGGCTCTTGTCCAGACTGAACCTTGCCTCTTCCCTGCAGCCCTGTCAGGACGTCTGAGAGGGCTGTGGTCCCGCTTCCTGGTGGAGTTTCCAGAAGAGAAGCTTCCATCTACAGGGTTTATGCAACTCGCAGCCAAGGGAACAGTCAACAGACAGGTGTATACACAGCTCTGCTAACTGCTTTCTGGAAGAGTGCAGTGGTTCTCACACTTGAGACAGCCTCTCGAGCCTTCTGAAAGGCTTTGGGTCTTGCCATTTGATGAAGTTGGGTTCCCTCAGGGTGATTTAACTTAAAAGACAGTCGCGAGTGGCACACACATCACAGAGACAGTCACAAGTGGCATCGGAGGGAGACGCTAAGAATTGGGAGAGAACAGGGGGCTCTGGGAAGACAGGGAATGAAGGAATTACCAATATAGAGATCCTGAAGAGATCCATGCGTTGTAAGAGGACTCAGCATACTTTTTAGTCAGTGAGAAATGAGGGTGGAGGGAACCAGCTTGGCAACAGGGCAGGAGGAGCAGAAAGCTGCCACGGCTGAGTAGACAGACATCTTTAAGCAGAAAACTGAAGCAGAAAGTGTCTCGGGGGTGTTGGGGTACCAAGGTGGTGGTAGATACAGCTTGAAATGTATCCTGTGGGCAGTTTGATCCTGGCCACTGCGTCCAGACGGGTCTTGATTTTCACTTTTCCATTACTCATGCAATGTCATGAGTCTTACCCTGGAAAAGAGGTACGTGTGTGTGAGATCCCCCACACTATATTTAGGGTGCAAGTCCATAGACAGAGCTCTCTGAAGTTGCTTCAGAAGAAAGGATCAAGGTCATTGAGGATGAGAGGAGACCAATGGCTCAGGTTAACAAATGGAGTTTTTCGGGTGCTGGGTGCCAACAGAAGCCCCTCTTCTCTTTGTGAGTTTCTCATTTGAGAATCCCCAAGTGGACCCAGGAGGAAGGTGATTGTTGGTGTCCAGGGATTGAGGAGATATCACATAAAAACATGGCAGAAACCCTCAGTCTCATTTCTCTGGCTTTTTTACCCAGCCTCTTACAAATGCCAAGATTGCAATGCTGTCTCTCTTAAACAAAACAAAGCTATGAGCACCTGAAAGCCCAGGTGTCCCCTGGAACTCAGGGGTCAGCCTCTGACACAGCTTAATCAGCTCAGTCTGACTCTGGCTAATGATTCTCCCAGTGTCTGGACTCTCTGTTCCATTTTGCCAGCCCAGTAGAGCAAAGTATTTCCCCCTGAGAGGGATTCTGCTGGCTGAATTGGGGAGCCCAGCTCTAGCTTGGTCCCACCAGCACCTTCCCAGAGCCAAGGATTCTAAGCATTTGAGCTCCCTTTTACAGCCACGGTATAATAACTTTCTTTCTTTGCAGTGAGCTCTCAGCTTCTTCTCACACAACACCCATTCATCTTTTCATCTTTCCTTCCCTCTTAGAGATGTCCAAATTTAACATTTATAGGTGGAGCTATGAAAGGATTCACCAAGGGTCACATAGCTCCGGCAGTGAGTTGGGACCCTGAGTCCGTTTCTCTGGGTACCTTGGGAACTCTACCCTGCCTCACCAAAGGGCCCGTTTCTCCCCCAGACAGTGGAGTATCACGCAGATAGGAGCCCTGCGGGATGTACTATCTCTCTACTCACCTCACTGCTGTCAGGCCTGTTCCCAGAAGCTGTGGGACTAAAGATATTATGGGCTGGAGTTCCTGGAGGCTCTGGCCAGGGGACAGTCTCATGGTACTCTTTAGCTTGGTGAAGGGAAATTATTCCATAACCCTAACAATGATTGTGACTCAGGCACCTACTGTGTATGTGGCAAGTACATCATCTAGATTTTTGCTTAAACTATCTTGTGAGAATTAATGGCCCCTCACTAAGGAATGGAGGCTGCAGAGTTGGTGCTGGAATGACACCACTAGTGAGTATGACAGCCCCAAAGCCATGTCTGGCCACTGTCCATGGTAGGACTCAGTTTGTAGGGCTTGACTGTGAACCTCAGGGAGATCTCCCAGTTGACAAGGTGCATATGGACAGACATCTGTCCCATCACAGCAGGGCTGACATTCCTATGGTAAGAGAGGCTTGTGCACCCTTGTGCTGAATGAAGCCTGCCGTACCTCCATTTTCCAGTCGTGGAAGTTGCTACGGGAAGGAAGCAGTGAGAGACAGTGGTGAGGTGAGACCCCAAATCACTGCTCTTAACCTTCAGGAGGATTTGTAATGTTTCAGATCTGCAGTAAGCTTACCATCCTACTTGTATTTTTATTTAAAACAATTCGCCTTCCAATGTCTACATACAATAACTAAGAAAATGCCATGAAGGCTACGTTGAACAGTTTGATGAGAATATTTCAGATTGTATATGAAACCAGCACATTGTACCCCTTGATTGCACTAATGTACAGAGCTATGATTTAGCAATAATTAAAAAAAAAAAAAAATAGCTGGGCATTGTGGCAGGCACCTGTAGTCCCAGCTACTTGGGAGGCTGCGATAAGTGAATTGCTTAAGCCCAAGAGTTGGAGGTTGCTGTGAGCTATGATGTCATGGCACTATACTCTGTCTCCAAGAAAAAAAAAAAAAAAAAAGTACAAAACCATGAGTGTTTTTAGGAGCTATTTTGCCAATTCTTTGCATATGTTGTAATAAATAACCATTTTATTTTTAGTTGCCTTGTATTAAGGAGACAACAGTCCATCTCTAGCCTAATTATTGGGCTGTTGCAAAGATGAAATGAGATAATTTGCTTGTGAATCACATCTTTAATTAGGATGTAATATGATTCTCCATAGCAAAACACCGGTGTATGTAGTTGTTTTAATAGCACAGCTAATGCACAGGTAACAGGAGAAACATGAGGCCAGTCCAAGGAAGAGGCTTCCATAATAGGCAGGAAAGAACCCCAGTCATCATTTCACCACTGAGCACAGCAGGGCTGGCCAACCTTTTTTCCTTTCTGCTGCATAGTGGAAGCAGAAGAATTGTCTTGGGCCACGCATTAAATACACAAACACCACAGAAGCTGATTATCAACGAAAAGGTTAGTGCATACCATTTGTGATATCCAGCAAAACAATTCCTCACGATGTGAGCATGCAGCTTTCAGGCTGCAGGGTGGACACCCGTTAAGATTTCTCTCAACACAGTTGCAGCAAGCACTAGGCACAGTGTTCCTGTGGAATGCATAGAGGGCCCCATTTCCAGCATTTCAGCATTTTATGGATGTGGTGCATGAGAGGCACAAGGAAAACACACAGTAGATTCTCTATAAGTTGACCCCCCACAGGGCCATAACAGACTGGTCAACATAAGGAAGGAGGCCTACTGTACTGACATGTTCATGTGGTGCGTGCCCGGCCTGTCTATGGATATTCTATCATATAATAGGAAACCGAAACTTTTGCTGAAGCACAACATTTGAAACTATTATAGACAGAAACACTGGAAGGAATTCCTACGTCTTATATCTGCTTTTATAGTAGAAGTGATCACTAGAAGTGACCTGTTCAATGTTAGCAAAGGTGACATAAAACCAGATAAAGGAGGACAAAGAGGTTGTCATCAGAATCAGCCCAGACCCCCAGGAAGCACAGAGCAGGGAGGAAACGGGCTGCAGGGTCACACCGACAGGAGTTCAAACTGCACCTCCCTCCCTCTTCTGGGCTTGGTGTCATCGGCAGTAAAATGATACTGTCTCAGAACATCAATATTTATTTTAAGTTCGTGATAAGCAAAATATCATGCAATCACAGTGCAGACTGTGTAGCATTTAGTGATTTTCAGTAGACTGCGTTAGGAAGAACGCAGGCTTTATTTTATGATAAATCTGGTTGCCATGAGTCCTGACTCTGCCACGTTGACTTTTATGACTTAGTTTCCATACTTGCTTAAGCCTCAGTCTGCTTATCTGACAAGTGGTGGTTGTGTTAATAATTTCACCCTTGAAGGTTACCCTGCAACAAAAGCACTGGAGGGGAGATTCGTTTTGTTTTGTTTACTGTCTCATTTATTCACTGTCACATCCTTAGGACTGGAAGCTTGACATGTAATAGATGTTCAGTAAGTATTTAGCAAACTAAGCAATTGGCACATTGTTTGAAATAACCTATGCATCATATCAAAGTTATCCCCTGCAATATACTAAAAATGTTTGTTATTGCTCTACAATGTTATGAGTTAAAAATATCCTTTTGAAATTGGCTAGCTTAAACATAGGAGAGAAAGAATTTACACCGCATCCTCTTTTCTCCTTTACAAGATGTCTAACATATAAGTAAATTAACTAGACATTAAAGGGATAATTACAACGTAAGAAAAAGGAAAAGGACTTCTTCAGGGAGTGTTTATAGAGCAGAACCCAATCTAGTTAAGCCAGTGGCATTCAAAGGCACTGCACCGGTGCATGCAGAGAGGGGATAAATAACCTCCTTCTATCCCCCCCCTTTCCCTTAGCATAGATCAGCTCTGCTTCTGTGTGAGGCAGAATCCTTTAAAAAGAACTTTAAAAAGTCTGTAAAGATGGCAGGACTTTTAACATTCTTTGTGAATGAGGGGCTTCTCTCCCCAATGTTTAGGGGACAGGACAGGGGAAGCTGACGTCTCCAGAGGAAGCTGGAGGGTGTGGAACGGAAGGACAGTCTGAAGCACTGACCAGCCAGTCCTGGGGCTGCAGCCCACAGGCAGATGGGGTCCCATCAGCCAGGGCTGTCTGCAGACACTGCAGCTCAGGCAGGCATTGTGGGGAGAAGAGCAGGAGATGGCTGGGAGAGGCAGTTGGCCCCCACACTCCTGTTCATTACAACTCAACTATTGAGAAAGAAAGGATTCCCTTTTCTTAAACCGTCCATTCTCCAGAAAATGCTCAGGATTGAACATGTCCTGGGTGGCCCACTTGGCTGGGTCCCTGTGTAGTGCAGTCAAATTGGTGAAGACCATAGTGCCCTGGAGAAGGCGGCGAAACTCAGGCAAGGTTTAACTCATGCAGCCCCCCATGCAGAAGGGCAGTGGGGCCCGGGCTTCTATGGCAGGGCCTCCCCCAGCCTCCCCAACCCACCCACATCTCCTGAGTCCACCACCACCTTCCCAGGGCCGGCTCTTTTGGGGGAGAGCTGACAAATTGGTCTGCATTTGCCTGCAGGGAATTTTTCCAGGGAAGGCTGGCGACTTTGACTTCAGAATGGATCTTCTGTCCAGTTTCCAGTACACTGTCCTGGATTCTTACATTAGGTTCAGTGACAGAATCAGGTAGGCCGGTGGGAGGATGCACCTCTCCATCCAAGGACATACCCAGGATGCCCAGGATTCCTCAGAGTGATCCTTTCCTTTACTCTGCCTCCAGCCAACACATCAGTGAAACTGGTAGATTTTATGTTCAGTTTCCCCCCATTCCATCACCTTCTGTGCCCCCCACTACCGCCACCTTACTCCAGGCTGCCTCTTTCCTATAATGGCTCCTCCTTGCTGTGCCCACACCCTGTCGCCCCTTTCAGTCTGCTCTGCACCCTGAAAGCAGAGTCAATCTCCAGCATGGCCTCATCATGTCACCCCCCTACAAGGCTCATGCCTCAGACTCAGGACCCTTTAGTAGCTTCTCATCACTCTCAGGGTGAAGCCTGGTCCTCTGGCCCCCGTCTGGGCCACTCTGCCCCTCTGCCTGTGCTCCTGCTATGGTGGCCTTTCATTTCTCAAACACGCCACGTGCCTTCTCTTGTCAATCTCCATCACCCTCAATCCTCAGCCCAAACGTCCCCTCCTTCTGGAAGCCTTCCTTCCCTTCTCCTGCCTGTCTGCATCTTAAAGACCCCAGTGGGATTTTCTCCTGGGCAGTTGTCACAGTTAGTAACAATACACTGGCATGATTATTAGGCTCAGAGTTGTTTCCCCAACCTGAGCACTTCAGGTGCTTAATGAGTACTTGATGAATTAGCAAAGAATTGTGAGCACGTTCTATACTAAGCCCTGCCCTGCGTTGAATTCTCTAGATGCATGATCTCATTTCATCTTGTCAATCCCATGAGGTAGGAAAATACACTTTACAGGTAAAGAATCTCTGAGAGGTTAAGTGTGATTTCTAGAACCCCACAGTCTGTGAAGGTGGACCTGTGATTGGAACTAGGGCAATTTGGTGTCCGAGCCATGGCTCTAGGCTCTGTTACACATAGTTAATTCAATTTTTCAGTTCCCAGGATGGTTGTCAAAACTGACATTAAAAATCAGTGGTAGAAGAAGTGTGCTGAGCTGGGCTGGCTCCCTGGATTTCAGGGACTTGCTAGAGAAATGCAAATAGCACATGGGAACTTTTATCCACTTGATGGTCACTCAGTGAGGAAGTAAGAAAGGAACAGTAACCGAGCAGTATCCAGTTGGCAAGTTCTTCAGTTCTACCTCTGAGATCTTTCTGGGGTGGCACACACTTGGAGTGACGTAGACAACCAAGCCGAGCCCAGAGGTTCCTCAAGGTGGTGGGGGGAGCAGAGCAGAGCAGGACTGAGAATGTCAGTATGAAGAGAGGACGCCAGGGGGCGCAGGAGAGCTGTCTGCCCAGGTCCTGAGAGTGGCAGGTGGAGGGAGTCAGAACTCCCTTAGTGAGGACAGGGCATGAAATAGAGACGAACTGATAACATTGCAGGGAGATGCCTTTAAATTAAAAAAAAAAAAAAATAAAAAAAAAAACCAACTCGTGGCTTGGAGACGTGTGTCTAAAGGGCAATCAGGAAACCTCTGGTTGTGAATCCCCAGCTCTCATCACTATGGACTTGAGAGATGTCATGCAAATTAATTCATCTGAGCCTGGACTCCCCGTCATAAAGCAGGAATAACAGAGTTACTTGAGAGCTGAGTAAGAAATTTTGAAACAGGTTAGTTCCACAACACAGAATCTGCTTGGTGTTTCCTCCTTTCCCTTCCTACTGACTAAGACAGCACACACTGGGATTGGCCTCCTTGTGAGATGACAAGTGCCCCATCACGAGGCTGTAAATGAAAGCTAGAGGAATACCTGCGGGATATAGTGTTAGAGACACCAGCATTGATGTGATGTTGGCCCAGGTGTTCTCAAATGTCCTTTCACTTTCTACATTCTACAACCCCAGGACTGTGAGGCAGAAAGTTTCCAAGGTCTGGCCCAGTCCCTAGTCCTGTGAGATGCTCTTCCAGGGCAAAGAAAAGGCATCTGTGTCAAAAAACTGCCTGCTGTGTGACAGAGAGTCACAACACACATTAGTAAATAAAAATACCGACAAGCCAACACACCAAAGGGCAGATAGTCTTTGCCAGAACACATTTGACCTAAGAATCTTCCCTTCTTCACTCCCCACAATACTTCTTAATATCTAGTTAACTCATATTCTAAAAAACACACATGGAAGAGAAGGTAGCGTTATATATGGTATAGCACAGCTTTCTCTCCATTTATGTGACTTCTGAGGAAAAGATTGCAGGTCACTTCCCAAGTTCCCATCTCCACCTTCTGAAAGAAGGGCTTGCCGATCTGAGCCCGGTAGTGCCTGGTTACCTTGGGCAGGTGGTACCCGGCCAAGGTGGTATCAGTTGTCACTTCCCTGGGAGCGTTCAGGGGGATGATATTGCCCATCCTCTGCACCTCATGGATGACGGCGTTGGTGTAGGGCAGGGACTCCCGGGCGGCCACGCTTGGCCATTGCTCAGGGCCAATCACTCTGTCAATCTCAGCATGGACTTTCTCTGCAAAAGAAATGGTTCCATTACTTTTTAAACTTTTGTTTTTTCTTCTAATAATGTAGGAGTGTTCTCCAAGATCTCCTCTGTTGTATTTTAATTTCTGACCAGATTGTAAAGAAATAAAATGGTTCTTCACCCTTCAAAGGCCTTTTGTCAAAACTGCTAGTTCCATAACCCTCTATGAGGCTGGTTAGCTAAGGAGTGGAATACCCAGGTCAACAGGTTCACGGAAGGGTTTGGTCTTATTCTATTCAGGCTGCTAGAGCAAAAGTGGTGATTAGTCTTTTTAGATCAAGTCCTGAAAGGAAGGTACATGTTTCCCCTTTTCCCTTCCCACTGGTGGAAAGTCTGCCCTGTGCTGAGGCCTCCTAGAGACAGGCAACAGGGCATCATTATGGATACGACAGCAGGGAAAGAGGTTGTGACCCACACGGCTTTGCAAAGTAAAGCTTAGGTTTCATTCATTATTAATTAATTAATTTATTTATTTTTACCCGAGTGAGAAATGAACATCTATTTTTTTTTACTGTCAATTATTTACATTTTTAAAATTGAGGTAAAATGTACACAACATAAAATTTCACCTCTTAGCCATTTTTAAGTGTACATACAGTTTGGTAGTGTTATGTATATTTATGGTGTTGGGCAATCAGTCTCTAAACTTTTTGAAATCTGAAACTATATCCCAGAAAGAACTGCCCATTTCCCCCTCTCTCGTCCTCCAGCCAGCACCATTCTACTTTCTGCTTCTACGAATGTCACCACTTTAGATAACTCATGTAAGTAGAATCATTCTGTATTTGTGTTTTTGTAAGCAGCCCTTTTGACTCCTACTGCCACCCTTGAGTTTTGCTGAAGCATGTGTCAGAAGTCCCTCCCACTTCAAGACTGAATAACATGCCATTGCTTGTGGATGCCACATCTTGTCCATTCATTCTTCACCAGAGAATACTGGGCTGCTTCTCCTTCCCGGTGTTGTGAATAATGTTGCTGCAAACATCAGCGAAAACTTCATTTCCATCCTTTGTTATTTTGAAGCTCTATTCCAGGAGCAAAATCTATACCCTAACTCAGGAGCTTTCATACTTTAAAAAATGCAATGCACAGTAAGAAATGCATTCGACATCATGACTCATGATGCCTATACATAAATAACACATAGAAAGCACATGTGAAAAATCTATATAGATGAAAGAAATACAGTTTCATGAACAAACTTACTCTTAATACATGAGAAACACTCTGATATTTCTCTATTTACCTTAGGGGGAAAAGTAGATCTGGATATATAAAGTTGATTTATGGCTCATTAGTAAATGTTACCCCAATTTTGAAAAACTGTGTCAAAACCATCCCCATCCCCCCTGTGCTCAAACCATTCTGCAACCTGGAGGAGTAATGATGATGGGAACAGTCCCTGGTCTTGGGTGGACCTCGGCTGTGAGAGCTACATGAACAATGTGTGATGAGCCCACTAATGGAGGCCTAGTGAGTCATCTCTGGAGGAAGAAAATGCTAATGATTTCCAAGGGGGTGGAGACACATCTTAGGGAGGTAGCATTTGAGCAGATTCTCTAGGAAGAGATGCAAGTTTACTGTGTAGAGAAAGTGGGGAAGCACATTCTTGGCAGAGGGAAGAGCAGAGGTCATGACACAGAGGCACACACAAGGACAGAGCAAAGAAAACGTAGGGTAGTGAGGTCTCCATGGGGAGGGGGACTGAGACTAGACAGACAGAAGGGGCACCTCAGAGACACCATACCAGACTCTGGGGTCTGGACATGACCCAGGAGGCAGTGTAGTGGGAGCCATTACTTAAAAGAAGGGAAGGAAACCCCATATTTTCTCACGGAACTAGAACTCTTCCCTGGAGCCTTCCAGGAACTTGACTCACTTCACTGTTTACCCCCTTGACTTGAGCATCTTGAGGACAGGGTTTCTCTCTTACACTTGTGTTACCTGAGCCCATCCCAGACCTGGCAGATGGTGCAAAGAATGTGCCTGTTCCACATCCTCATCACCCCAGGACCCTTCTCCTCTCCTTCCATTCTGCCATGTTCTCATCTGGCCCCAACTCTGGGCCTTGCACCCCGGGAGGCATCACTCTGTCCTGGGCGGGCACACACACTGACAACTCACCTTGGATGTCTGGGTAGAAGGCCAT
>CAUYPK010139776.1:0-51320 GCA_963574355.1 Loris lydekkerianus | reverse complement strand
TAGAGTTTTGTATAATAGCAAAAACCTGGAGACAACCCAAGGTCTCCCAACCAGAGAATGGGCAAATAAACCTGCATGTTCACTGACACAGCACAGGCCGCCACACAGCGGAGAAAGATGGATGAAGGGACGACAGGAGGCGGCGACAACTGTCACTCTCAGAACCTCGACGCAGAGCGTGCGGTGCAGACTGTGGCCTGGGAAGAGCCCTGTGGACTGAACGCACTGGGTCCCCGTGATCTTGTTCCAGTGAGCTGAGTCAATGGACAGAACAGACAGGGCACCAGAGGGCGGGAGGAGAGCGCGACACCCTCCTGCTCCCTCCTTGAGAAGCAACAGGGACTGGAGAACCCTTTTACACCAGCAAGGCTAAGGGTGGTGATGGCCCTGCTGTGACTGGCCTCCCAGTCTCCCCCCACACCTTTGTTGCTAGTCCCTTTATGACACCCTGATAAGTGTTCCTCTCTTTCCTGCCCTGACCAACATGGTAGAGAAGTTTCCCAAAAATTTCAGGTGACTTTTGGTTCTCCTTCTACATTCAAGAACCAGACTGACACGTGAACTGGAAGCTCAGTGTGTCTGGGAAGGGGCTTCGCCTCAGGGTGAGCGCAGAGCCCTGACCACCCATCTCCCTGACCACCGGAGAAGCCCACCAATGCTGGTGTCCATCTGCAAGGTCTTGTCTGTGCTGAGGGGAGAAGGTGATGCCACTCTCGTTAGTAAAGCAAGTGGGACAAGTTTGCTGTCAGCCGGGCTCTCACTCCCACACTTGCCTGTGCCTGGCCGCCCCGAGTTCAGTTGCCTGCGTGTGGTGTCTGCCAGGCTGAGAGCGGCCTGGCCACCACTTTCGCACCTCTGGGGGAATAGTGATTGGCGGCCTTGCTGCACTGAATACGGGGTCTGCATGCAGCCCTCCCTCAGAAGGCCCAGGCCCCTGCCCTCTTCCAGGGCACCACTGGTCTTCCATTCCCTGTCTGCTGGCCCCTTTGTAAGTACACATAGTGGGTATCTGGTAAAACAAAATATAACACCCGATCGGGTAAGAGCTAAGAACAATGTATGGACTCTTTAGAGAACTTATGCCCCATTTTGATATATGTGGGACTTCTGAATATAACCACTTCCATTATTACCAAATAGTTTTAAAAGCCTTTTGCCTAAGTGATATAAAGTTGTTCCTCACTATACCCATAAAGGTGGCATTATTAATATTACGTCCATTTAAAAGATGAAGTCGTTGTTATCCAGAATAGTTACTGGTTGGTTGTGTATATGGACCAACCATATGCACTGCACCCTTCCTCTGTTCCCTCTCACTGGGGTCTGCTCTCCCTCCTCCTGTGTTTCTTGTCAAATGCTCCAATGTGCTCTTTGACCCCCTGAGTTCACAGGCTTTTAAATCCTTTGTTGCCATTTCAGAGACAATTCAGGTGGAAGGGGAATTAAGAAAACACGTGTTTAACCTACCTTGTTAGACTAGTAGGCCCTCACCTAACTCCCAAGGTCATGACTAAGATTCCCCTCCAGGGTCCCCCTGCTCCAGGCCCACCACCTGCCGTTCCTCAAATGTGCTGCAGGCATCCATATGAAGGCTCGTGGCAACCCTCACTGATTTATTTTAATAGCATGACACAAGCCATCATTTATCGGAGCACTGGCCACATGTGCTTTTTTCATCTTTCTGGCCAAAATTTAACAGCATAGCTTGATGTGAAAAGGTTCAGATGCTGAGGAGCAGGATGACAGTAATAGTTTGTATTTATACACTGTCAGTCACTGTTCTGAGTGCTTTACACGTAATAACTCGCACAATCCTCACAATAACCTGCAAGGAAGGTCTAACTATCACCCCAGTTTACAAATGGGGAAACTGAGGCACAGAGCAGTTACTGCCCAAAGTCATGTGATCCGGGTACAGGACTTGTGCTCTCAATGCTGGCTCCAGAGTTCATGCTCCAAACCAATGAACTTTATCTCTGCCATTCACTGGAAGAAAGCAAATGAAGAACACAAACCAAGACTGATTGGGAATATATCAAAGAAAACCCTTCATTCCCTCCTCAAGTTAGAAGATCGAGTCCTGCATTTGGAATTCCATCCCCAACACGTTCAAGGACCAGATTTCTCAAAAGTTAGCAATATTTAAAAGATATTACTAGTGAGAAAGCACTCTGGCAGGCCGCCTTATTATGAAAGAGAAGGCTATTATCAGAAAATTAGAATGCTACCTAGCACAGGGCACTCACTCCTTGCTTAACTAGTGACTAGTAAACAATGTTATTGATCAACAACAACCATCTCTAAAAAGAACAACAATAAAAGCAACATCTTATGCCTGCGCAGGGCACCGGGATACTTTGGCATTCTGCTTGCTGAGTGTAAAGGAAACAAGCAAGGAGGAGAAGGCTGGAAGGAAGGCGGCCAAGGGAACAGACGGGCTCTAAATAGCAGCTTATCAAATACTGCTGGGAAAACGTAAAGTTGGGAAGGGTATGAAGAAGGTGAGCGTGCTGCTGGTTTTCCCAAGCCCGACTCCTAGCATCCAAGAAGGGTCAGTAACCCCAGGCACTCAGGGGTCCGAGCAGGGGCACCGGCTGAACATACTAACAGGCTCCCCACTGTTAACATAGGAAAAGTGCTCAATTGGACTAAAGTGGGTTTGGGGCCTGAATCTGCCAGGACAACATTAAAGAGGAAAATTAGAGGCTAATTTTTGTTTAGAACTCAGGTCTGAAATCCCACTTAGAAAACAAGTCAAAAGACTTGTTCTCTCTAACCAAAGAGGGGTCATTGCAGGAATGTTCACCTGTTCAACATAAAGAAGCCTCACCGAATACAGCAACAGCTCAGTAAAAATCACAGACGCCAAGAAGATGCTCGAAAAGTTCAGCTTACTCACACACCTGTTTAAAAACACCCTCCCCACATCAAGGAAGGGATGATGGTGACTCCTTCAAAATGCTACAAACTGGAGAAAAGCCATCTTTTTAGTGAAGAAATGTTGCAAATATGCCCTCAAAAGTTGGCAGTAATAAAGGTTGAAGGAGATAGATAGGGGATTGATATAAAAGATTTTTAACACCATTGCTTGCAAATGGCATGATTCCAAAGTATGAGGAAAAAATGTTAAGTCAATTAGGGTTTTGTAAAATGTAGCTAAAGAAAATTCTGGAATGCTAGCCATAGAAGATCACAAGAAGTGGAAGGCAACATCTGTTCCCGTCTAAAGAGACAAGCCATAAAGACAGAAAACTTTCCATCTGACATAGATTATACATTTAGTATTACCAAGGATTCAGCAAGAATATACTGACCTCTGTATGTCAGTCTGGTCATTTTTAAGCGTAGGGATGGGATAGACAGAAAAAGATAAAAGGCATCTTAGGCTTCAAAACATTCACCACACCAGCAAGCATCAAGTCTGTGCGGTACCCTAAGGAGGCTGTCAGGATGCAGGTGGGGGACTTGAACCTGCAAGGGATCTTGAGCTGAGGAGGCTTCTCCTCCCACCAGGGGAAACCACAGCGGACCTGATGCCTGCACCCGCGTGGGTCAGCGCTGCCAGGGGAGCCTCGCTGCCTCAGGCAAGTGCCCTCATTAGCTTCTATCAGGGCCGAAGGAGAAAGAATCCTCCATCTTTTGGCCCTTTAAGGTCTTGCCCTTGGGACTGCAGCCCCTTTCTTCCTCACCTGCCATCTTTCCAGGGACACTGGGGAAGGTCGCTGGGTGATGGAGAAATGTTTGGCAGCTATGGGCACACGCTGATCCTGCACCTTTACTGGTTCTCAGCGCTGAGAGGCAGTGCATCTGTTTCTGCCAGCACCTCCCCTTTGACATTCTCCTTGGCTTCCTGCCTTCCAGTTCCCCACGGCCCCCCATCCCTCCACGCGGCCGCACCCCATCGCTGGCTGGACTGCCAGGGACCTGGGCACTGCGCCCGGCCACGCCAGCCTGGGGAGCCTGTCTGGGCTGACATCTCGCCCCACCTGGAGGCTGCGGTCTTGGCAGCCTCCGCCCGAGCCAGTGCCCAGGAAGATGTTAGACAAGAGATGTGGTAAGATTGCCGAGGCGAATTTTAATAAAAGCATTATTGAGATATAATTCACATAGCATCAAATTCATTCTTTTCAAGTGTATAATGCGGTAATTTTTAGTACATTCATCATTGTAGAACCATGACCACCACTATCTAATTCCAAAACATTTCCATCACTCCAAGGGAGACTCGTACCATGAAGCCCTCGCTCTCTGCCCGTTTCTCCCGGCCCTTGGCAACCGCTAACCTAATTCCCATCTCTATTTGCCAGCTGTGGACATTTCACACAGATGCAGTCACACCAGAGGTGGCCCTTTCTGACTGGCTCTTTTCACTTAGCACAATGTTTTCAAAGTTCATCCGAGTTGCAGCATGAATCAATCAGTACTTAATTTCTTTTGACTGTCAAATAATTTTCCACTGGATGGATACACCAAGTTTTGTTTACCCATTTATCAGCTGATGGGCACATGGGTTATTTTTATTTATTTATTTATTTATTTTGCTATTGTAAATAATGATACTATGAGCATTCCTGCACAAGTTTTTGTGTGGACATGTGGTTTTATTTCTCTGGGGTAAGGCACGGAGGTCTGTGATGGTAAAATTTGCCATGAGTTTAAAATCAGAATCTCTCTTCTGAGGCAGCCCATCTCCGGAAGCCACTTGGCCTCCTCATGCCCACACTTCCTCAACCAGTGGATCTGGGCCATGACACCTACTCGGAACACCTCACAGGACTGTCGTGTGATGGAGTAACAGATGGGAAACTACTCTTGCAATTTAAAAGTATCTGGTAAAGAGAAAGAAGTATTTTATCCATGTAACTGCTTAACATGGTTTAAAAGTTTTCAGGCTTAAGCATATGGCTTGGGGATGTTACAGATTTTGAAGTCAGGGGAACTGTGGGTAGAGACAACTAAAAGTTGAAAATACCAGATCATTATTTCTACAGCTCAGCAGTTCTCCTACAGTTGGGGAGGAGTGTAGCAGGGAAAGACTTGAATACCCAGTTATACAATGTAAATATCTGAGAAATCTCAATATTGGAAAATGGGAATTCTCCCCCAATTATTTACACATGATAAAACCTACTGCTTCCAATATTATCCAGTTTGTCATATTTCCCCCCTGAATGATCCTTGTGCCTTCTTGCTGTAAGGCAGGCCTGGCTCTGAGCCTCCTGCCCCTGGTTGTGGGGCCAGGTCAAGGGGCCTCCTTCCCTCCATTCCACCTCCAGACCATCATCCATGCCTACCTCCAACACTCCCTAGCTCTGCTCCTATTTCTCCTATTTCCTCGCCTTGCAAACAGGGTTAGTAACCTTAAATAGTAAGTGTGCAGACTGTTGCTACTGTGCTTGGCACCACCTGTATGCTGTCTGACCTACCTCACATCTTTTGTACCCATTCCCTCATCTGTAAAATGGAGATAACTTGAAGCTTGAGAGTTTTTGTATTTCCAGCACTTAGAACGTGCCCACACAGAGTCAGCCCTGTTGTAGTGTTTGAACGACTTTCAGAGAGACCAGATGAGACGCCTGTGGTCGGCACTGTGTAAATGGTGCAGTGCTAGGTGTACACTCTTCTCAGCATCACTAACTAGCACCTGACTGCTGTTCCTTGGTGAAAAGTAAAGTTCAATTATGTTTCCTCAAAATCGTTCTGGACTGAAATTTTGGGACTTGGGTGTTTTCACAAAGCAACCCATTTATTCCTATGAAAGACTGACCAAAAACCAGGCAAAATAGCGCGTGTCTTTAGCAATACATCGCTGAGGGCTTATGGGGCGTAGGTAACGGGCCTGGCCAGAGTTCATCTTCCTGGGGTGGCGGGGATGCATGGGAGAGGAAAGTTCTGAGACATGATATTCTTGGCCCACAAGCTGATACTCTATCCACATGTGAATTTGGGAAAGGGTAAAAAGAAGGAGAGGAGGGGAGGGGAGGGGCGGGCAGTGGGGAGAAAGGGGAAAGAGGAGGGAAGAGTAAGGAAGAGAAGCAGAGCAAGCCACTTTCTGGCATTCAGAAGCCCACTCCGCAGCTACCGCCGAGAGCCCACCACTTACGCGTTCGACATGGCTGGCTACTTTCCCTCTTTGCCTCGCCCACCGGGAAGTTCTTCCGATGCCCTGCGAAGGGCGGCTGGCTGCAGGAGTCAGGGCACCAGCAGAGGTGCCCAGCAGCTGCAGGGGCTCTTCTGGAGAGAGGTACGGGGACCGGTGACAGTCGCTCACTTCGGGCAGGGAGAGGTGACAGTCGGGGGTGCTTCGCCGGCCCAGAGAGCGCAGGCACAGAGAAGCAGGTTCGAGCGATCGCGTCGCGACCCAAGGCTCGGGAACCTTACTTTGGCTCGGGGCGGCCCTAGCAACGGAGACGCTACGCCTGCGCAGTGCCGTTCCGCTCGGCCTGGCGCGCCCTCCCGGCGCCCTACGCGCTTGCGCCACCACCTCCGGTCTCCGTGGCAACCGCGCTGCACTCGGTGCCGGCGCCGCGGGGGTGGGGCGTGAGGAGGCCGCGGGGTCCAGCTGCGGCCTTCCCGGGCCCGGCGAGGCCGGGCGAGGGGCTGACTCCCCGCTTTCCTGTGCGCCTCATTTTCGTCCACCGTCGGCTCTGTGACCTTGGACAAGGTGCTCGAGGGTTATAGTCCTTGGTCTTCCCATCTGTAAAGTGGGCACAGCGCTCATCCATCCGCTCAGAACTTTACTGTCATTTATTCTGGGGATGGGCCACAGGCGGATGCTGCCCTGCGGAGGCTTCAGAGAGACAGAACTGAAGAGAGGCGCTGTCCCCGGCCTGTGGCCGCGTGTCCTGTTCATTCGCATCGCTCTCCCTCCTTCACTTAACTGTTTAGCTGCAGTTTGGGCTCCGCTGCACATTTTAGGATCTGCAGTTCCTGTGGGAACGTGCCCAGAGCGAATGCTGTTGAAACAGCGTGGACAGGATGTCCACATAGGAATGACAGAAGAATCGGAACCACAGAACTTCTTCCCCACCCTCACTAATGAAATGGGGAAATGATAGTAGATACCAGGCCCGCCTGTGCCCCAATAATAGAGCAGTCACCAGCCCTGCGCCTGAGACCACTCCGCAAGCGAGGCCTTTCCCGCCACGGGGTGGCGCGCGAGTCACTGACCGATCAGCTGGGCACCGGGTGGCCCAGGACCAGCCACCTGCCCGCCTCCTCCGACGATCGCCCATTTCCGCAGTAGCGGCGCGATTCAAACAGCAGGGCGGGCAGACGCTCGCAGAAAGACTGGACGGGACCAGGGACCCTGTGCAGGGAAGGCGCCTAGTGACTTGCCGGGCAGTCCTGGCAGCAAAACTGACCAGAACATTGACCCAGAAGCTACTTCCCCAAATGGCCGAAAGCAGATCTTGGGCTCCGGGGAGGTCTGGGGCTCTGCCGCGTCCTTCTCCATCTCTCTCCGTTCCCCGGAATCCCATTCCACAGCCCCATCTTGCCATGTCTTGGTGGTATTGAAATAGTACTAGTTTTCTTCTTATGTGAAAATACTAAGTTATTTATTTATTTATTTATTAATGCAGTTTTTGGCCAGGGCTGGGTTTGAACCCGCCACCTCCGGCATATGGGGCCAGCGCCCTACTCCTTTGAGCCACAGGTGCCGCCCAATACTTAGTTTATTTTGTTTAGTAACCGTTCTGTCTCAGCTTTGCCAGACAGCTAAGGTCCACATCATTCTCCTGATTTCCTCTAAAGGGATCAGTAGGTCTTCCACAGTTACTGTGTTTTGTCCTAAATAACTGATGTTTTATTTCATTTAAAAATGTAAATGTCTTTGTACAGCCTCATGATGAAGCTGCCAGCTTCTCAGTCTTTTTGATAAGGATGGAGTCGCTTGAGCAAATATATGTTGATGCCCATTCTGTGCATAGCAGGACGCTCAACACTGCAATAGAAACTCTGGTGTAAACTTCACCTTTGAGGATTAGAGAGTAGAAAAGGTAATGGGAGGGGGTGATTAAATGCCCATTGCCAGGTCCTCTGAAAGGTTAGTAAAGGGAGGGCTCACTTTGCCTCAGGAAGCTAGAAGGAGGTAGGAAGCAGGTGGGGCTAGAGAGGCTGCGTACAGGACGAGCGGGGCTTTGACCTGAGGAGGTAGGAGGAGAACCTTCCAGAAGAAGGAGACAAGTTGGGCAAAGGTAGAGGAGCGGGATGTGCACAGGGAAATGTTCACTAGGTGGCTGACCTCATGCCTGGGGATAGCAAGGCATCAAGTAGCAGGCAGAGGAATCTGGACTGAATAACATGGCTAGGCCAGAACCACTGAGGTTTCTTGGAGCAGGAGAATTGACATGAATGACCAGGGATCAGGGCATTAAAGGCAAGAAGTGTATACAGATCAGTGGATAAACAAAATGTGCTATAAACACAAACGGGACAGTCAACCATAGACAAGAATGAAATTTTGACTTATGTTACAAGGTGGATGGACCTTGAAAATATTATGCTAAGTGTGCCAGACACAAAGGAACACCCATTGTATGATTCCACAATCTGAATTCATAGTGACAAAGATGATTAGAGGTTACCAGGGCCTGGGCGAGGAAGGGATGGGGACCCTTAAATGCTTAAGGGGTACAGAATTTCTGTTTGGGGTGATGAAAAAAATTGGAAATATCGTGGTGATGGTTTCGCAACATTGTGGAGGAGGTTAATGCCACTGCATTGTACACTTACAATGGTTAAAATGGGAAATTGTATATCTCAAACAGGTCCTGACAGTGGTTAAATTCTTTGAATAAGGCAACTAAAAAGTTCATATCCCAATTACTTCTATACAGATAAGAAGGAATCAGGACATGGACTTTTTTGAATAGAGACTTAGAATGGAGGAGAAGGTGTAAAATATTGAGAATGTATAACTCATAGGATGTGCACTCAGAGAGGGAAAATGGATCAGAGAGGGAAAAATCCAGGATGCCGGTGAGGTTTCAGGGAGTAGCTGGAAGGAGCAGAGCGGCAGGCAGGGGCGGAGGGTGAGGTGAAGAACCGAGGGGCTGGGGGGGCTGAGTGTAGATGCTCCGTGAAGCCTGGGGAAGAGGAGACAGAAAAGTAGCTCAAATGGGATATCGGGAATAGGGGACATGTAAGTTAGAGACATGGCTTCTTTTTAGGATAAATGGCAAGAAAGAATTTGAAGGTGTAGTCTTTAGCCAAGCACATTTGAGTTTTAAACCATGGCCTACAAGCCTCTTCATCTGCAGCGTGGTTTGCATTGACCTCTCTTATACTCAGCATCCTTCTTTCTTTGGCAGAAATCCTGATACTCTACCTGTGTTCTCACGGTGTACAAAGACCCTTCCTGAGAACTTTGGTGATGTGATTTAGCCTTTAAACGTGATTTAGCCTTTGGTGATGTGATTTAGCCGACCAGTTGGCTCGGCAGGTTTTCTGTAACACCCAAAACCTATGCCAGGAAGGCAGCCATCTCCGTTGACAGACAAGGGCACAGGAAGCAGCTACCTGGTATCAGGTTGTGCCCCTTCCTTTCTGTGCCCACTTACAGATTTCCGAGAACTCCCGAGTGAGTGGATCATGCTTAGTAGCCTGCAGAGCACAGGATGTTGCTTATCCTCCTTTAATGCTCTAATGGCTCCAGTGACACTTGGAAATATAATACAATGTAATCAGGCAAATGGTAAGACAGCAGTTGACTTGGAAATAAAAACTGGGTGTTTAATTACTATAAGAGAAATTGTGGTCACTATGAACAACCAGTTTTGAGACTTCCATCTTCTAACAGTGCAACTTGAACCAACCCTATCAACAGCCCTGAACCTCAGCTTATCTCTATGCAGTGAGAACAAGGCCCCCTGTGCTCCTCAAAATATCGTGCTGTGTCTCCTGGAATGGCTTTTAAATTGCCACGTGCTAGAAAACTGGACGGTGTGGCCTCGTGCACTTGGTTATCTGGATGGTCATCTGACTCACGTGGTTTGGATTTGGGCATTTCATGCATAAGCGTGTTTCTGAAAGCTCCGCACCACTAGCATTGCAGGCAGATTGCCTCCCATTCCTCCCTGAGTCCAGGGTGAGGAGAACGACTCCTCCACAGATGGGTTTACTTTGTCGTGTAATGATTCTGCCACGTGAGCTGTCCCTGAGTGAGAGGAGTGAGCACTGTGCTCCTGCCGTGATTTGATGGGCTCTTCCAGGCACCATGAAAGGGCGGGGAAGTTTCCAGCTGACTTTGATTCAGTTCCCGCACGTTCCTCAGGTGGGCCTGCACAACCACAGAGAGGGAGGTTAGGAGAGATGAAAGGGAAAAGGTGGAAAGTTCACATGGAGTTTGACGGCCTTCTCCTCCAAATGTAGGTGTAAGAAACGTTTTCTATGCTTCCAAGTATAAAATGTCATTCTACATACGAAGTGTATTTTAAAATGTCAGATTTTAGACCATCTGCTATAACACACCAATTTTTATGTCTGATGTCCGTACAAAAAAGACATTGAATAAATCCTAAGCTTGTTACATTTGCATACATGATAGGAAATGAATGAAGTGTGGACTTCATTAATTCACAACCATAAAAAGTAAACATTGGTAGACCCTTGATCTAACATTTCAGGATTTGGTAGCCCCAGTTTTGACCTTTTCTGAGCAGCCCCCATGTCCAGGGTGTGTTATAAGTTGTAACAGGGACAGTTATCTCCCTGCTTCCCTGAGAGGACAGTTGTGAAGGTTGAAAGAGTCGTGAATGCAAAGTGCCTGGCATGACTTTGAACCAACATGCTGATGTGGGGCAGGTAGTTCCTTAACCTACTGGCAGAGTCTAGGGCTGTGCTCAAAATCCACACCTCAGTCAGCAGGGTTACTAATTTTAGAGGCTTACAAAAATTCCAGGTGTCAAAGATCTGCTCCACATAGGTCGTTCAGCTGAGGGCTCATAACATAGACGTTGCTTTCAGAATAATGATAATTACAAACTCTTACAACAGCTGATAATGACGTTCCCAAACAGCACAAAGTTTCAGCTGTGAATTTTGGCTCCTCTCCAGCCTGTTGCAGTAATATATTAGAGTGCATTTTGGACTGGAAATGAGTTGGGTTTGACAGTTTTTGTTGAGGATTTGCTAGTAAACTAATTCAAAGGGGATATGAGCAATCTGAACGTTGCATTCTGGATGGTGTTCCAAGGAGAATAATGGTACAAACATCCAAGTCATTTTACGTCAAATAAACATCACTTCCACTGGGAAATGAGTGTCAATGTGTGTGTGTGTGTGTGTGTGTGTGTTTTTCTTATGAGCTGCCTCTATTATCTATTAATAAAACTGCCCAGTGTGAGAAAAATAGAAAAAGGAACTAGCCAGAGGCAGGATATTTTCTTTTTGTTATTGTCCTGTTTTGTCACAAACATCGAGGCAGCTTTGTAACCCAGATGCAAAGGAGGTCCCTTTCTCAATTGTTTTAACACCTGCTGTCTATTAAAATGAACGCGATTTCCACAAAGCCATTGATAAATTCAATGTTTCAGTCTTAAACCAACCTCAAAAATGGCATTTTCCTATATTTTGATATTATGTCTGAATAAATAAATATGTCTGTCTAATTTCTGGGGATTTTTTTCTATTTAGCTCTCAAATCCCTCTCTTGTGATTTTATTTTCACATGCTTATAATAAAATAATAACTTTTGATACCAAGGGTAGAGAGCTAATTACAAATAACAGTTGAATTGTTCATAAAACAAAAGAGATACGTTTCATTATAACTGAGATGGATTTAAAGACTTCACTTGCCAACCACTCTGGCTAAGTCAGCAAGATGCAGTTGAAGAGCAGAGAAATAATCTACTTAATCTATTATTTCATCATAGAGCACTGCTAGGCTTGATAGAAATGTAATGTTGTTTTAGCCAGGTCCTGGAAGAAGTCCAAGGGCCATCAACCCATGAATGGATTAATAAATTGTGCTATATGTATACCATGGAATATTATTACAGCCTTAAAAAGATGGAGACTTTACCTCTTTTACGTTTACGTGGATGGAGCTGGAACATACCCTTCTTTGTAAAGTATCTCAAGAATGGAAGAAAAAATATCCCATGTACTCAGTACTATAATGAAACCAATTTACAGTCAATCACTTTCATATGAAGAATAGATCACAGCTATGGCCCAAGATGAAGGAGGGAGGGGGGAGAGGAAGCAAGGGGGAGGTCAGATGGAGGGAGGGTGAATGGTGGGATCACATCTGTGGTGCGTAATGTAAGGGTACATGTCAGATCTATTAGTATGGAGTATAAATGTCCTAACACAATAACTAAGTAAATGAGATGAGGTAGATATTAACCAGTGTGATGTAAGTGTTCCTAATTCTACATGAAATCAGCACATTGTACCCCATAAATGCATTAATGTATACATGATCTATGTGTTTATGATTTAACAAAAATAAATAAACATAAAAAAGCATCTGGCAGGAGGCTGGTGAGACTTTTCCTGTGTTCACTTCTTCCTCCGTCAGTCTGCCCGTGGTCCCTCTCCTTGCCCCTGTCTGCTTCCTTTTTCTCCCGAGTGCAGTGCTTTTTAGACATGGCACTGCCCTGATCAGGGCTGGACAGCAGCACTGGGAATGGTGCTAAGCTTCATCCGCCATCTCCCCAGGACCCCTGGCTGGTTCAGGTAACCAGCACACTCTGCCACTGTGGAGGTTTAAATACCCAAGCCATCTTGGGCATGTGCCTGATGAGGTCTTCTCAGCAAGTTGTTTAACTTAGACTTTTTATGCTAGAAAAATCGTTTCAGACTTTTTAGTGTCCTAATATGTGAGATGCAGGTAAAAATAATAATGACTGCAAGTTTTTAAGAATAGTACATGTAGAAGATTGGAACCTCTTTAGCATATGGTTCAATGAATTTTCAAAATTTGAAAACAGCCACGTAGTAAGTACACAAACCATAACCCCGAAGAATAGTGGGATTCCAGTAGACCCCCTTTCCTCTCTTCCTAGCCCGTCCTGTCTCTCCCACCCAAAGGAACCATCGTCTAACACCAAAGATTTTTTTTTTTAAATAAAGAGCAACTTTACACATTAGCTGTATATGAATGGAATTATATAGTGTGTGCAGTTGACCTTGGACGATGTGGAGGTTAGGGGCACCAACCCCTCACACGGTCGAGACTCTTAGGATAACTTCTAACTTAACTACTACTATCCCTGCAGATAGTGCAAATGGCCGATTAACACGTATTTTGTATGTTATAAGCATATGTATTATATGCTGCGTTGTTACAATAAAGCTAGAAAAAAGAGAATGAAGAAAAATCACCAAGAAGAGAAAATGTATTTGCTACTCATTAAGTGGAATGGATCATCATAGAACTCTTCACCCTTTAGTCTTCGTGGCAAGTCAGCTGAGGGGGAGGAGGAAGAGAGGGGTGTGGGGTGGCAGATGTGGAAGAAAATCCTTGTGTAAGTGCACCTGCACAGGTCAAACCCACACTGCTCTAGGGCAGCAGTTCTCAACCTGTGGGTCGCGACCCACGGGAACTGTATTAAAGGGCATCAGGAAGGTTGAGAACCACTGCTCTAGGGTCAGTGGTATTCTTTCGTGTTCAACGCCTTTCAACCTACGTACGCTTGTGAGAGTCCTTCATGTTGTCACGTGTAAAAGTAGGTTGTTTTCACTGCTGTGTGGTATCCACATAGGAACAGATCACAGCCCAGTCATCAGTTCTACTATTGATGGCAGTTGGGCTGCTTACAGATGTAGGCTGTTATGAATACCGCTTCTATGGTCATTCACCTACATATCTTTTATTACATATGCATACTCCTTGCTAGACTATAGGGTGTGTGTATGCTCAACTTCAGTACACAATGATAAACAAGTTTTCCAAAGTGGTTATACAAATATTTTCTTCAGTTTTTACCAACAAGACTTCTGGTTGCTTTACAAGCTTACCATCACTTAGTGAAATTTTCTATCTTGTTATTTTCTATTTATTTATTTATTTAGAGACAGAGTATCACATTGTTGCCCACGGTAGTGGCGACACAGCTCACAGCAACCTCAAACTCTTTGGGCTTAAGTGATTCTCTTGCCTTAGCCTCCCAAGTAGCTGGGACTACAGGCACCCACCACAATGCCTGGCTATTTTTCTTTTTCCTTGTAGCTGTCATTGTTGTTTGGTGGGTCCCGGCTGGATTCGAACCTGCCAGCTCTAGTGTATGTGGCTGGTGCTCTAGCTGTTGAGCTACAGGTGACGGGCCTATTTTCTTTTTAAAAATAATTGTAGAATTATTATCTCATTGTGGCTTTAATTTGCATTTCTCTGATGAGTAATTGTACTGAGAACCTTTTTGTATTCCCTTTTGCCCTTTTGGATATCCTTGTTTTGAGAAGTGCCTATGGGTTCTTTTGCCCAAATCTTATTGAATTTTCTTATTTTATAGAAGGTATTTGTGTATATGACACAGTCTATGTTGATTAATTTTTTAAAGAATATCCCAACCTATGGTTTTCCCTTCCTTTTTAAATGATGTCTTCTAATTAACAGTTTCCTAGTTTTAATGAAATATATTTTCTTTAAGGTTAGTGTTTTTTTGTTACCCTGTTTAATATTTTCTTCCCTATTTAATGGTAATGAAGATATTCTATGTTATGTTCTAGAAGCTTTGTTATTTTGCCTTTCACATTTAGATTTATACTGTATTGAGAATTAATTTTTCTGTAAGGGTAAAGTAGGAATTAAATTTCTTTCTTTTTTCCCTAAATGAACATTTTAATCAGCCAGTACTATTTCTAAAGTGACCTTTTCCCCACTGCTCCACAGCATACTTCTGTTGTAAATGAAGTGTCCACATGGGTGTGGGTCTGTCTGTTCCTGATGGGGTGTTGGATTTTGTTGAGTGCATTTCTGCACCTTCCAGATGATCACATGATTTTTCTCCTTTACTTGTTAATGGAGTGAATCACATGGATTGATTTTTGTATGCATAGCTGGGATAAGCTGAACTGCTCCATTTTATATGCTGATCTATGGTTGACAATTTCTGCATCTACATTCATGAAGAATGTTAGTCTGTAATTTTCTTTTAATATCTGTGTCAGGTTTTGTTATCAAGGTTATGTTGGCCTCATAAAATATAATAAAATAGGAAGTGCTTCTTTTTCCTGTATCTTCTGTAACATTGGTATTTTCTGTCTTAAATGAGCTTGGGATTTTCTCTGTGGGAAGGTTTTTATTAAGAATGTCTTTAACCAGTGTATGGTGCCCCATGATTGCATAAATGTACACAGCTATGATTTAATAATAATAATAAAATGTCTTTAGTAGATATAGCACTGCTCAGATTTTCTACTTCTTCTTAGTCTTGGTAAATTGTGTCTTTCAGATAATTTGATTGATTATTTTGGCAAGCTGTAGAGCTTATTATATTAAATGGTTCATAATACTCTGCATTATTCCTTTACACCTGTAGGATCTGTGGTGATAGCTCCTTTACCACTCCAGATATTTATAATTTGTTTTCCCTCTTTTCCCCTTGATTGACCTTGCCAAAGATTTATCATTTTTGTTCATACATTCAGGGAGGCTACCTTTGTCTTGATTAATATTCCCAATAGCTTGTCTCTGGTACCTCTTGCTGCATAACATTATCCCAAGCTCGGGGACTTAAAGCAGCACACATTTATTACCTCTGACTTTCTGTGGGGTAGGAATCCGACGCAGCCTAGTGGGAGCCGCTGCCTTGAGGCTCTCTCCAGGCTGCCGTCAAGGAGACGCCTGGTGCTGTGTTATCATCTTAAGGCCTGATGAAGGGAGTGTCTTCTTCTAGGCTTACTCCTGTTATTGTTGGCTGTCAGCAGGATTTAGTTTCTCATGAGCTACTGGACCGAGGAATCCAGTTTTGTTGGCAGTTGGCTATGGGCCTCTCTGCAAGGCAGCTAGACAAGGGTAAATGGGACTCTGTTGGAGTGAGTAGGCAAGGGGGCAGGAGAGCAGGGCAGGATGACGGCCAGGGTCTTCCCCTAGCCTGCCCGTGGGAGTGACAGCACATCACTTTTGATTTTCCTTCTCTCTGATTCTGTATTACCTAATGTCTGAGAATACCTGAAAGGCAGGTAATTCACACATCTGATCCATTTATATAATTGTTTATAACAGGAGGGCTGATTTAATACCAGTTATTTCAACCAGGGTGGGCAGAATTATTATTTTAATAAGTATTTGCTTTTATCTCATAGTCTCTAGAGCACTGATAGTTTGTTTCTTTGCCAAAATTCCTCTCTTTATATTTTCTGCTTCAGAACTATTTTCTTAACATCTTTTCTTTTTATGTCTTAGCTACATCTAGATTTAAAGCATTAATTGTAGCATATAGTTAGTAAGAAACAGTAGCACCTCTGTTTGTAGTACTGATGACATTCCTGTAACTACAACTGATTTGATTTAAAGATCATTTCAGAAAAGCAGTGTATTCTGAGATACTATGCTGCGAAATCCTTATAATGAGCTAGAGTTTAAATGAATGCTATGATGTCCAAATTTATTTATTAAATGATCTCATTTAATATTTTAATATCTTTAAATACTACTGTCACTCTTCATGAATATTCCTTCCAGTTCTTTATTTAAAATCTAGAGTCACCTGACATGTGTGTCCTAGTTTCTGCACCTCTAGTTCTCTTGTGCAGAAAGATCGGAAATGGAATGTCCAAACTTTTATCCTCTGGCTTCTGATGGAGAAGGCCTTCTCTCGGGTGTAGGGCCTCACCCACATTCCTCTAAAAGGCAATAGGATGAGAAAGGAAGAATGAAGGTGCCCCTGAGGCCTGGAGGTTCACTGAGGGGGACGGACAAGGGCAGCCAGCCCAGGCCACACCTCTGGTGGCGTCCTTCTCTCCACGTTGCTGATGGAACTTGAGAGGCCCGTTTCTCACCACACAGGCATTTTATCAAGTCATTTCCTCAAAGATCTGATGAGGGAGGGCGAGCTCAGTACAGTAGCATATTTTGAGAGAGAGAGGCCACACTCATATCACTTGTATTTCAATATATTGTTATAACTATTCTATTGGTAGTTATTGTTCTTAATATCTTTCTGTGCCTAATTTATAAATATTCAACTTTATTGTAGTATATATGGCATCAAGTACTATTTGAGGTGTCAGGCTTCCATGGGACTCTTGGAGTGTGTCCTCTGCTATAATTTCTTTCATAATTTATATCTATTCCTTACCAGTTTATAATCTTTCCAATTGCAGAGTTTGTAACTTAATCAATTTTGCCTTCTCTTTAACTTCATGAATAAATGAAGGGAAATGAATCTCTATAAACATGACCTGGTATAAGGCAGTCTCCCATCATCACGTGGTACGAGGGGCCTGGCTCTGACAGTACTCGGGCTGTTACTGAGTGCCTGCATTCAACACAGAAAAACGTCACCTACGTGCAGCTGCTCTCTGGGGCCTCTACCTTTTAGAGATGTTTCTGTGTTAAAACAAAACAGAATACTCTAAATGGCAGAATGTGAGGCCAAGATACTACTTTGAACCACTTTTCCTTATTATGAAAAAAGAAGAAAAGGCACTAAACATACTAGATATACAAATACTTTAAAAGTTGACAGTAGTGACCAGTGGCCTTCAGGGTGACCCGCACTAGCCCCTTGTGACGGCCTTCACTGCTTTGGGGAGGGGGGGGTGAGACGTCATCTGACAACATCAAGGGATGTGGGGTAAAGGCGGCGGAGACCCAGGGGTTCCCTGACAGCCACAGAAGGCTCAGCACTCATAGCACGGAATAAATGCTAGTGGGGGGCAACATAAATCTTCAGGGTGAAGGAATTATTAGTGGCATATTGACCTGGTATGAACTTGTAGCAAGTTAAGAGGCATAATTGATAGGTTTTCTCATTCTGCAGGCCCAGGGAGGGTCACCTTTTACTGAAATATAAACACAGAAGGCATGCTTTCAATAACAATTGTCAACCACATCCCAGCTTAGACTAAAAGCTCCCCCTTGGTCAGGTTTTTTGACACTATACTTAAGACGAAACACGGCCATGAATTCTAATAATGTTGAGTGCTTGGAATCCCAACTGTTTGTCAGACTAGGGCTGTTTCTTATCTTCTTGATGAAAGATTAACTAAACCATGCACCAGAACCACCACATAATTTCCTTCCCAATATCGAGGCTCCTTCGTAGAGAAGGAAATGTTCATTTCTTCTTTGCAAGCTGAGGCTTTTCACTAAATGATGCGTCGGTGACTAGGGGCCCACATAAGAACTGCGCGCTCCTCCCTGGAATGGTATCTCTTCCTTCACTTACCCTCCATTCTAGGTGACTTTCTTTTTTTTTGGGGGGGGGGCGTGTTTCAGGTTATTTATTTATTTTTATTGTTGGGGATTCATTGAGGGTACAAGAAACCAGGTTACACTAGAGTCCCACACTCGCCGACCAGCTGTCCCTCATCTAAACTCCTGCAGCATTGTTTATTTTTTTAGGTTGTAAATGGCAGAAAAAAACAACCCAGACTGGCTTAGGAAAAAGATGTTTATTGGCTTCAAATGTGATGCCGGTGGAGGTTAATTCTGTCTCCCTGCAAAGCTGAACAAGGGCTCTGTTGTGTTTTTCCACATACTCGAGAATGTCATTGTCTGTGACCAGGTCCACATACTCGAGAATGTCATTGTCTGTGACCAGATCCTCAGTCTCTGTATGGTGACAAAGACAGGACATTTCTCTAGTGTATTTCAAGTCAGCCGTGTTCTGCTAAAATCAGATAATTTTAAAAAGGTCTAGGACCTATAAAATTTTCATTTGAATCCCTTCCGTTCCTTCCTCCCTCTCTCCCTCCCTCCTTCCTTCCTTCTCTCTCTCATATGAGTAAACAGATCTTGTCCCACATATGATTGGAAAGCCTAAGTACTGGAAAATCTTTATAGTTTTTCTGTACCTTGAGAAGTGTGCAGGTAATTTGTTACCAACAACTGAAAACAATGCAGACTGATGGACAATTAGTACTTTTTCTACTTAGGGCAAATGAAAATGTTTCACTTTGAAGTAATTACTCTAATCTCCTGATGAATCGACTCCTTAGAACTAGAGTTCGATTCGAGCTTTGTCTCGGAATTGTCCTGAAACTGTATCATCCATTCACATGTCCGCGGGGCTCTTAGCCAGCGTCCGTGTGGTAACGGCGTGGCAGCAACTGGGGACTAGCTCCCGTAATCTGGTGTACACAAACACAACCCGGTTCCAGCTGTGACATCCTTGCTGTTGGGGCCATTCAAAACTGAGATGCCTGAAATTTTCATGTATTTGCATTATAGTCTCTGACGTGTGGTAATGACAGCAGGAGCCAACAATTTCTTCACAAATTTTACTTTGATGAAATGAGATCGAGATTCAAAGCATTTGTCAAAATATTTTTCCATGCAACCAGAAAAACAGGACTGAGAGCTGCTCTTCTGATACATGCAACCATTGTTTTTCCAAAATGAAAAGTATATCTTTAATTTTATCAAACAAACTTAGTTCAAGTGGCAAGGACAATGGTTGGTGTTTGTGTTTTCTCTGAGTTGGAGAGCATCAGTCCCCACTGTCCTTCTGTCCTGAGATGGGCCCTCCTCATGTTGGGCTTGTCCTGCTGTCCTTCTGTTCTGGGCGGGGGCCCTCCTCATGTTGGGGCCCATTCTGCTCTGGCCTGTGGTCCTTTCTCCTTGGGAGGCAATAAAGGAAAGGTAGAGAAATAGAAACAAAAAAAGAACACGGTGACAGGCTCAAATCTCACCACAGTGCAAACAGTGAACACTCTGGCTAGAGACGTCTTGAAATGCCGGCGGCTGTGGGCTGAGGGTGTCTGGACTACACTTACAACCTGCTGTTCTGATGTGTGTTTTCTCCAAAAAGAAAAGCCCAGAAGTCCTGCAGACTTACTCTCTGTCTACACTGCCCGTCTGACTGCATTGGTGTGAATGAACCTGCAGAAACAGCTGGGGCTGGGTCCTGGCCTGGGTTTCAGTCCTGACTCACCATGGGCCATGGACCATGCTCTGGCTGGGCCTGATCTTTCTGCCTCCTGCTCCATATCACTCCAGAGCCCTCCTCCAGAAAACAGCTGTGATGGTATTTTCCTTACCAAGCCCTTGGGGTTGTTTTAAGGACAAAATTCTATCAAATGGCTGTATGCATCATTTTATCACTTATAAAGCACTTCTCATATGTATCTCAGTTAGCCTTCTCATCAGTGAGGCAAGCTTTAGTGTTATTACTGTATAAATATGAAAACGAAGGTCTACACGTTCCTCAAGGTCCCACAGCTAGTGAGTGGCAGAGCTGGGATTAACCTCAGGACTTTAAAACCCCATATTACTAGAAACAGAATTTGAGAGAGCTTTGAAAAGTATAGCCCTGCTAGAATCATGTGCAAACAGAAAAGAAACCCACAGAAAGTAACTTACACAAAAAGAGGTTTTGTCAAGAAGGCTTAAGCACATCCAGAACTCTTGGGCAGCGAGATCTGACAAAGGCCAGAGGTTTGGAGAAGCTTCCAGGGACGGAGAGTCAGCCTCCCCGCCCTCTCCTCTCTCCCTCTCTCTGTATCTCCCCACACAGAGCCTGTCCATCCTCCTCTCTCTTATTTTTGTCAGACTTCAAGTCCCGAACTCTGGGCCTCTTAATACATTGCTTTTCGTAAGTAACAAACATACACTAAATTGCCATATATGTGCCCGTATACTCTCCACTGAAAGGGGGCCGTCACAGGTCCAGTGGTTGATCACGTCTAACCAAGGTGAAATCATTGTTTAGATCAAATTTCTTTTTCTTTTCTTTCTTTCTTTATTTCTTTCTTTCTTTTTTCTTTCTTTTTTTTTTTTTTTTGCAATTTTTAGCCGGGGCTGGGTTTGAACCTGCTACCTCCAGCATCTGGGGCCAGTGCCCTACTCCTTTGAGCCATAGGCACCACCCTAGACCAAATTTCATATACACATCACCATCTGTCATTAGCCAAATTTTTCAGATCACTCATTTTTCTAATAGAATCTTATCAGTATAGGATTCTTTACATAGAACAATTACTGATCTTCCTCAACATTGGGTGTTAAATTAAATACATAAATCAAAAATGGGTAGGTCATGGTTTATTTTCTTAAGAGAAAATACAGTAAGTAAATAAAAACTAGGCATAAAACAATAGTGATACTATTTAGAAAGTTTCAAAATGTTCATTTGAGAAGGTGGTAGGACACAGAGCAGTGCCAGGAGCTTCCGTCTCCAAACTTCTCCATTACATGTTCGAGAGCACTTGAACCCATTCAAGAAATTAGGAATTTCATGCACTTCAGGCCTCTGGAGGGCGCTCTTCTGAGCTGCACAGCATAGAGACGGGGTCATAAATGGCTCTAAAATCTAAGATCAGACAGGGCTGACACTCCTATCCTGCCCTAGAGAAAAGGTCGTGTTAAAGCACACAGCGTAAATATCTAATCATATCCACAACTACAAACTGATAAGCACATCGAGTAGTCAGTCTAACAGGAGGCAGGACTGTAAGTAAACATTATTGTAAGACTAAATACAGTTAGTAAACAAGAGGAAAAAAATGTTCACTCCCGTGAGTATCAGAGGATATAAATACAACAACTGTTGTCGTCTAAAGTCTTTTCAATTATAAAATGCCAGTAACTGGAAAGAACACCACCTCGAAATTGGTGAGGAATCTGCAGACCCGCTCAATGAGTTACACATTGCTGGTCACATCACAAACCAGTGTAAAATTAGAAAGGCATCTGGCAATATAGTTATGAGTGATTCTCAGTGACACAGGTGAGCTCAGCGTATCTTCCTGTCAACCTCAAATAGTTTAGTATGACATAGAGAAGATATTTAGGACTGGTGTGCTCTGCACATAAGCAAGTGGAGTCATTAAAAAATGATCAGGGACTGACAATTATCCCCTGTTTAAGAGTTCTCCCGCACCCCTATCAATCCTTTCTACCTTGTCTTTCTTAGAACAAGGGAGGACTGGGAGTATCATCACCTGAAATTGTATCATATATTTTGGCCGAGTAGTGTCTACTTGCAGTGATACATCCGTGCCGGGCTGGGAGAGACTATCTCATGATCACCCAGACCTGGCGAGCACTCAGGAAATACCTGATGAGTAAACACAAGCTTGCACGTGTGAAGGAACGGGTGGGTGGATGGAGGGATAAGATATCTTTGCTGATGGTTTTCTAAAGGAGAGGAGGAGATGGCGCATAGGCTGAGGTTTGGCTTTAGTGAGGCAAGTAAAGCCATGTGTGCGTTTGGGGCATGAATGCCTGGTGCCCTTCTCACCTGAGGGTGACTGGCCCAAGAGCCCACACGTACCATCCCCTCAGACAGCCCCTTTCGTGAGACCGTAAACCCTCAGCCACATAAAGCCTTCCATTTCTATTAGGGGCAACAGCATTTTCCTCACTCAGCTGCTTCTGCACGGAAGACTTGGAGGGGAAGGCACTTCCAGCCCAATGTCTGCAGGCCGTGCCTCGTCTCATCCCACCTCCAGGGCAATAAGGCCGGGCAGACGAGTACCAGCTTTGGAAACACAGGAGCTGATGGGAGATGCAGGCCCCTCCCTGTCCTGCGGGGGTCCATGGTGCCACAGTCTTCTGCCAACTAGAATATTCTCCTGGAGCGTGGTCCATGGGGATCAAATGTAAGGGACCCAAACTCTGTGCAGTCATGTCATGGCCTTCCAAGGGTTTGGCTGGGAGAGACCTGAACTTTAGAAAAGGACCCCTCTGTGTTCAACTCTACTGGGCCCTTTGCCTTCCCCATCACGTAACAAAGGAATTCATCACGTGAAGACATGGCTCTGTGGTCACGTGATGAATTCCTTTGTTATGTGACCCAATTCCTTTGGTGACCCTCCCTAAAAGTTATCAGGGGAGAACATCTTCGTTAGGTAGGGCACTTTTGCTAAAAATTGTATAAAAATAACCTAGTCTATGAAAGTAACTCTAACCAAGTATATCTTTGAGTTTACATACCTTGGGCCAAGCACGTCTGGGTCCAGTTTGCTTCACAGCTCAGGCCAGGCCTCTTTCTGACAGGCTCTGCAGTGAACAGCAGGGCCACGGTGGTGAGTGGGCATGGGGGTGCAGCTCAGGTGGCCCTTACCTGCCCACAGTGCCTGCAACCCCAACCGCCTGGCTCCCTGACACCTGTGGACCACCTGTTGGCAACTGCTGGCCTTGCTCTGGTTTCTGGTAGTCATTGCCTCATTACCCCTTGGACCCTCACATCTTTATGATTTTGGATGTACCCTGTTCAGTGGCACCACCATAGAGGACTCGGCCTTGAGGACTCAGGGAATCATGTGGTGTCTCATATGAAAGGCTGGGGCCCCTCTCTGACTCTGGGAGGTGGGCTGATCCAGTCCTCCCTTGTGCCTCCAGGCAGAGCCTGGAGAGAGGAGGGCCTTGGTACACGTTTCAGTGAGGGCGGGGAGGCAGCATGGAGTTCTCTCTGTCCCTCCTCTCCCCGCCCCCCCCTCAGATAATTTGCTTTATTTCTCAGCGATTTGATTTGCCCTAGAAAATCCTTGTTGAGTCCTTCCCAGAGACCCTGCAAGTGGAGGCCCCACCTTTGAGCTTAGTGGGAGTCATAGCTCTGTCTAGTTCTCCCGGCTCTCTCTTCTACTGGTTAGGAAAACGAGAAATGTAAAAGGTCTGTTCTTGAACTTGAGTCTTGTTCTTACTTCTATTGGGACTTGAGGGGTTAGAGGGAAATAGTGGACAGAGAGACGTGAGATTTCCTGGTGAAGGACGAGGCTTTCCCTTGTCACTGTGCCTGTAGCTTCCCGAGGCTCCCTGTCATCTGCCAGGCCTGGGGTAGGCATCTCCTGTGCACTGCTCAGATACGGGACAGGCTATGGGTAGGACTTAGGGCTGCCCCAGATCAGAAGGAAAGCAGGCGGCAGCACAGCAGCCTCCCACGAGGCAGTGGGGTCCTGACCCAGAGAGGCTGGGTGGCTCCGACAGGAAGCAGTTGGGGTTGAGTTTCACCGCACGGCCTCCTTCCTGGGGACCCACTAAAGCTTATTGTGACTCAGCACTAGGATATTTCCTATCACTATTACTCAGGGAGTTTCATCCACTTGGGGGGAGGTGTTGCATTTCTGGTGATAAAGAGGATCTATTCTTGGGTGCGGGCTCCAAGTCTGTGCTTCCACATTCACGTGTTGCCTCCCTCACTGAAGGGGACGGGGACGGGGACCTGGTTGAGTCTGCAGTGGAGGGCGGGAGAGACGCTGTGCCGGGGCTGATGAAGGCACTGGCTTCCTGGTGTGTGCCTGGGGTTGGAGCAGTGCCTCTGCCCCTGCAGAGTTGGTTTGGGAAGGAGGGAGGGAGGGCTGCAGTCAGTCACAGAGCCTTGACCCTGGGGTGGTCCAGACCCTCTGGAGGCATCCTGCTAAGTCCTGGGACACAGCAGCTTTTGTAAAAACAGTTTTGCACAGTGGCCAGTAGGCCCCCCTAGCCAGGCCAGTGGAGGGAGGTGGGCATAGAAATGGGGAGGGCAGTGGAGGAGCTGGGGGCAGACAAGAGCAAGGGGCTTCCACTGCCACCTGGGTCCCCAGAAAGCAGAGTCTGCACAAGGCCCAGCATCCTGTGTCATGGTTTGGGGAGCTCATCTCAGGGAGCAGGAGGGGGCCTGGAGAGAGTGAGTGGGGGTGAGGGGGGAAGGCAGGGACGTCCAGGGTGCTTTCTCACACTGGCTGCCACCCCTGGGCAACTCCAAGGAGCCACGTGGGGTCTACTTCTTAGAATAAGCTGCTGAGAACAGCACCCCCAATCACACAGAGTCCCCACTTCCACACAAAGGTCTGTGTGGGTGCACCAGAGGGTATGCCAGGCTCACAGGCAGGTGCCCACAGGTGCCATTGCAGGAAGCCGACTGCTGCCACAATGACAGTAGTCAGAGGTGGGATGAGGGAGATGAGGTGGCCTTCAGGGAGGGGCCTCTGACCAGCTTCTATTCACCTACTTGGTTGGTACCTTGTGGGTAACCAGAGTCTGTTAATCTGGAGGAGGGAACATTGGAGGCCTTCGGTTCCTAGATTTCTGCTGGACGACCTGCTTCTGGAGGAACGTGCAGGTTTGGGAATCGAGAGAAGCAACTCCCTTAACCCGAGTCTTAGCGTTTCCACCTGGAAAATGGGACTAACACTCTCTTTCCCATCATGTTTCTAAGGAAAATGCTATGCAAGTGGGAAGTGAAAGTCGGAGTAACAGATGGACGACTGGGCCTCGGCACCACCCGGCAGTGGGGTGACAGGCAGATGTCTGGGCCTCCGCCCCACCCGGCAGTGGGGTGACAGGCGGACGTCTGGGCCTCCTCACCACCCAGCAGTGGGGTGACAGGCGGACATCTGGGTCTCCTCACCACCCAGCAGTGGGGTGACAGGCGGACATCTGGGTCTCCTCACCACCCGGCAGTGGGGTGACAGGCGGACATCTGGGTCTCCTTACCACCCGGCAGTGGGGTGACAGGCAGATGTCTGGGCCTCTGCCCCACCCGGCCTGGCAGTGGGGTGACAGGCGGATGTCTGGGCCTCCGCCCCACCCGGCAGTGGGGTGACAGGCGGACCTCTGGGCCTCCTCACCACCCAGCAGTGGGGTGACAGGCGGACGTCTGGGCCTCCTCACCACCCGGCAGTGGGGTGACAGGCGGATGTCTGGGCCTCCTCACCACCTGGCAGTGGGGTAACAGGCGGACGTCTGGGCCTCCGCACCACCCGGCAGTGGGGTGACAGGTGGACGTCTGGGCCTCCGCACCACCTGGCAGTGGGGTGACAGGCGGACCTCTGGGCCTCCTCACAACATGGCAGTGGGGTAACTGGTGGACATCTGGGCCTCCGCATCACCCGGCAGTGGTATTAGATGGTCCTTGAGGGTGTGGATTGCCAGGCACTGAGTGTCAGGCACCTTTAGACACATAATGTCACTCTGTCCTTACTGCAGCCCTAAGGTGATCACTGTGATCATTCCCATTTCCAGATAAGGACACAAAATCTCAGAGAGACCCAGGGCCTTGCCCCCAGCCCTGCAGAAGGTGGCACAGGACAGGGGAGGGGCTGTCCACCCTGCCTCTCTGCACCCACGCAGCTCAGCCCTAGCTTTGTCCCAGATACGTCACCGTCACTCAGTCAGACATGGTGCCACCTGGCTGAGTAACACAGTGGCAAGGAGCCCACCATTCCTGATTAGATTCTAGGAACACTGGGGTGGGGGACCCAAACTGCTACTTGCCCTTAGGGAGAATGGAGGAAGGCGGGGTCCACCCTCAGGCAACCCGTCTCTGCCTCTGCTGTAAGTGCTGTTAATCCAGGTCCCATGTGCAAGGGGTGGGGCAGTGTCTGGACTTCTGGAAATGGCCTGTGAATCTGTATGCCCAGGGAGTACATGCTCTTTTCTTGGAAGCAGTTTAATAATTTTTATTAAAATCTTTTTTTTTTTTTTTTTTTTAAGCTAGTGTCTCACTCAGTTGCCCTAGGTAGAGTGCTGTGGCATCGTAGCTTACAGCAACCTCAAACTCTTGGGCATGAGCAATCCTCTTGCCTCAGCCTCCCGAGTAGCTGGGACTACAGGAGTGCACCACCACACTCAGCTAGTTTTTGTATCTTTGTGGCGAGTGAGGGGATCTTGCTCTTGCTCAGGCTGCTCTCAAACTCTTAAGCTCAAGTGTTCCTCCCACCTAGGCCTCCCCGAGTGCTGCGATTACAGGTGTGAACCACTATGCCTGGCCTTTATGAAAATCTTAACAATCTCTGTCCCCAAGGTTTTAACACCACTTCTCTACTGGCCTATCCCAATGTATTTGCAAGAGGTGTAGGGCCCCACAACTGTCTCTGGACAGAGTGAGACTTGGACAACACACCCTTCTGGATGGTTTACCTTCCCCGAATTTTGCTTCTTTACATGACTTGCTTTTATGGTTTTAGCTTCTTGTTACTACTACTTGTGAGCCAGGGTTAGTCATTTTCTGCAGAAAACTGGAGGGCGGAAAAACACATCCTAACCTCCTGATCAACGCGCCTGAAGTTGTTTTCTGCACTTTCTCCAAAAGGTTTACTTTCCTTATCAAATTTAATTTTCTTTCTTTCGCGAATACATATTCTCTGTATTTTAAGCAACCAAGCGTGCTTCTTTTAGGCAATCAGCCCTTGCAGATTGTACCGTTTTTAGTTGCCAGGCTGGGGAAATAAAAATAAACTATTAAGAAAGTGTTTATGTTAAAAGTAGGTATTCTAAAAAGAATGGTTCTTTTAAAAATAATTCCCTAAACAACTCTTAAGTTTCGATTTAAAGAGTTCAAAGAGTTCTCCCCCCACCCCACGAGTGTGAAAAGTGATATAAATGGAGCAGGATCTCCCTGCCCTTGTGCACAGGTTTACACCTGGTCTTTGACTTCTTGGAAACTTGCTCGAAATCTGGAGCAGCTGTAATCCCTTCCTTGATTAGCTGTGATTGAGTGTGTTCTGCAAAGAAACAGGTGCTTTAGATGTCTCTTGAAAAGAAAAGCAGAACAGACACAAATTATCAAAATAAAACCCAGTCCAGTGAGGACATAGTTTCACAATTCTAAATACTAAAACTGTGGTCAAAAGGATTCACCTAAGAAAGATATAAGCCAGATACTGGGCTCTGTCTGTGGCCACAGGGGGAGTCTGTACCCTCCCTGCGATCAGGCCTACCCCGACCTTGGAGGGACAGTGAGACTTGCATGCCCACCCTCCTACGGAGAGGCGCTCTAGAATTCAAGGGCAAGACTGGCCCTGAGTGTAGACCGGGGCTGTGTGCTAGGACCAGCCGGGGCAGAAGTTGCTGTCTCTCTCCTGAGGAGTGGCTGGGGTAAGAGCAGTCGAGTAGGCCTCTTGGTCATGAGTACCCTGCTCAGGGGAAGCTAGCAGGAAACAACGGTGCAATGGCCCAGGGCAGATAAAGAGCAGACCACCTACTTAGGTTTGAGCTTCAGATGAACAATGAATAATTTTTCAGCATAAGCATGTCCCATGTATGCCTGTGTCATGCAGGTTCCAGATACTGCATGGGACGTATTTATCCTAAAAACCTACCGTATATACTCGAGTATAAGCTGAGTTTTTTCCGGCACAAAATTTGTGCTGAGTTCGGGTTTTTTGGCACAAATTTTGTGCCGGAAAAAACTCGGCTCATACGCGAGTATATACGGTATTTGTGGTTTGTCTGAAATTGGAACTTAACTGAGCATCTTGTATTTTTATTTGTAAACCAGACGACCCTAGCTCAGGGTGAAGCCGGCCTGGACAGGCGCTGTCAGCTTGCCTCTCAGGGCAGGCAATCTCCTCGCGTGTGGAACTCTGCACGGTGCCTTCTCCCCAGTCTTGTTGCTGCTTCCAGTGTGGGGTTTTGAGGTTTATCCTTGTTGCTGCCTCTATCACTGGCTGTCCCTTTCCATGGAGTAATATTCGATTATGTAAAAATACTGTAGTTTGTGTCGGTTCTGGTTCTTGGCTATTATGGGATAAAGTTTTACTTGCATCTGTGAGTTTTGATGTACAAGTTTTGTGTGTGTGGGACATATATTTTCATTTTTCTTGGGTAAATGCCTAAGAGTAGAATTTCTGGATCTCATTATAGTAAGTGTATGTTTAACTTTATAAGAGACTACAAAACAGTTTTCCAAAACAGTTGCTCCATGTTCCTATTTTTCTGTGATAATTCAATTGAGAATCTTTGCATTTGCTTACTGGCCATCCCTGGATCTACACCAACTGGTGATCAAGTCTTCTGCCTAGTTTTTCTAGGCTGTCTGACTCCCTCTGATTGAGTTACGTGTGTTCTGTGTTTGGGACATTAGTCCTTTCAGATATTTTCTTTCACTCTGTGACTTGCATCTTCATTTCAATGGGTGTCTTTTGAAAAACAGTAGAGTTTACTTTTTATTAAATCCAAGTTATCAACTTTTCCATTAATGTTGAGGGCTTTTCACGTTCTTTTCACGTTCTTTGCCTATCTCAGGGTCAGATTTTTTTTAAAACAAACATTAATTTAATCATTTACAGTTAGGTCTATGGTCCCTTTTAATGTGTGTATTTTAGCATCTGGTGGAATATAAGGGTCGAGGTTGATTTTTTCCCCCCATATGCTCATCCAAAGTTTTCCAATTCCATTTACTGATGAGACCACATCTTTTCTTACTGAATTACATTGGTATCTTTGTGGGAAATTAATTGATCATGTAAGTGTGTGCCTGCTTCTAGAATGGATTCTACTCCATTGATTTATATGTCTGTCTTTACACAATATCAAAGTTCTGATTACTGTAGCTTTATCTAAGTAATTTAGCCACCTGTGTGCAGGTACCGATACCAGAGGACTCTACTTTCTGGTGTAATCCAAGATAAGACAAGTGGGGACACGTCATGATTGCCCTGTTCTGTCTGCATCTTTAAATCTTTATTTCTGCACCTTTACTGACGGGGGTCTTTACAGATTCTGTGTCTGGACCCCGTATGTAAAGCGCCTGACACTGGCTATCATTATATGATATCACGAGAGAAAACATATTTTTTCCTCTTCCTCTTTGTAATACATTTCTTTTCTCTTTGTGGGGTATAAAAGTAAAAGTCGCTGAGAATAAAGCTTACTTTGAATTTTTAACTTCTTAACTTTCAGTCTTTTACTACTTTTGTTGAAAATGTCACCACCACAGACAAATGCAGGTGCTCTCTATTAACTCCAGCAGTTTCAGCCTTTTGTTTTCTTCCCTTAAAACATGTGGTACGTGCAACGTATCTTGTCTGACATACTCCTCTGGCCTTGTTCAAGTTTCTGAGCAATTCCTTGTGCCAGAGCCAGGATTCCACCCTTTTGCCTCTTGCTCAGAAATGTGCATCTAAATTAAAGTAATTGGTCATCTTACATGTATTTTTTTTCAGCTGGTCAATACTTCCATACTTGGCACTTCACTGGGAACAACAGATTGCTGTGCGCAACACCCAGGTGTCCTAGCACCCTGTCCAGGTCCTGGGCTCTGTGTCCTGGGTGACTCCACACAGGACCATGTACATAGTGGGGACTTAATGCTTGTCAAGGGGATGTACAAATTAGCATTAGGATGGTCCTCGGGACCTCGTGGTGACACCAAATTAGGGCCCAACAGGTGTTGTGCCAGAGCCAGCTCACCATGGCTTTCCGGAGCCCACTGAGCGGTCTCTTCCTAGTTCCATGTTTGGTGACGACCTAGTGGGAGTTTATAGTCAGCCAAGATGGGAGTATTTACACTATGGAAATTGGCAAGAGCTGCAGCTCTTACCAATTGCAAGGTAGGGCTTTAAAAAATTTTCCCTTCCTGTGAGTGGATCCTTAAACACTCTGCAGTCTATCACTGGGGAGCAGCACCTCTGCCTGTGGAGAGACAAGGCCACCCCTGAGCATCCGTGGCTTGCTGCCACGTGTGGAAGGAGGAGGGGCTCTTACTGTCCGTGTCACTTTGGGGACTGACATCTTACTGCTGGAGGGTGCTGCATCACCCTGCAGTGTCACATGTCACACGGAGCATTGTGACATGTCCCCGAGGAGCCAGCTCTGGGGCAATCTCCAGGGAGGCCCCAGAGTGTGGTGCCAGTGGGCATGGCCAGCACCCTGGGCTGCGCTACCCCCTCCACGGCTGCCTCCCTGCCATTCACTCTCTCCAGCAATTGCAGGAGACAAGGATCCTTTATTCTCAAAACTGCTACACCTCTTTATGCAGAGGCGCACTGTCCACAACAAAAGCGCTGGAAATTTTCCCAACTAGCTTCGGCTCAGTAATCGTCCTCCAGCATTTGGACTCTCTCCTGGGTCTTTTATACCATTGAACCAAATTGGCAGCACAAAACTTAACACTCGTATTTCCACGTGTTTTGGGTTAGGAAGGGGTGGTGTAGATTTTGTTCTAAACAGCATTGGGGTGTTTCAAAAGAAGTTGCATTTCAGTTTGAATTAAGTTTACATATAACTAAAAAAGGATGGGGCATGTCTTATAAACAGTGTAACCCTTACAGAAAAGCAATCTTGATCTGGGACTACCCGTGTGTATGAGAATCCAAGATGAAAGTTTCCCCTTCATTTTGAGAGTGTTTTGAGGAACTCAGAGCATTCCATAACTCGGGGTACATCATGTCACTGTTTCTGTTCCCCTTGGGGGCCATTCATTACCCATTACTCTCTATTTGTCCAACACCTGTCACATGCACACTCTGAGATAAACATAGGGGTCATGGAGGAGATCGTTGTTGCCCTCCAGGAGTACAAATCTATCGTGGGACATGCAGAAATAGAGCAACGGCTGTGTGGTATGATCCATGCATCACCAGTCCTAAAAGGAAGTCAGGGACTCTTTCTGGATGAGTTAGGTCCTACTCGGATTGCAGAAATGATGAGTGAGTTATTCCAGTAGACGACAGAAGGCGGTTGCTTCAGGCAGAGGTAAATGAGGGTGCAAAGGAGGCAGCCGAACGCTTCTGGGGCCTCGCTGGGCACAGAGGGCATGTGGGCCGGCCGCGGGTGTTCATCTGGAAGCAGGAGGTTTGTGTTTTACAGATCCTTGGAAATGATGTGGAGCTGGGGATTAAACGGAAGCCACTTGGTTAGTTTTCAGTGGATACCTAGGAAAATGGTCACCATGTGCCAAAGTGAGGATTGAGGCCACCTGCCTGGAGGTGGTGAAAATAAAACCCTGCACCCACATCGAGATCATAGAAAGCCAGCTTGGATTTTGAGAGTTACTGATGTGTCGTGAGTTCTAATGTCACTCCAGGTGAGCCTCTGGATAAATGTACCATAGGGGAAAGAGCAATGAAACTCCCACCAGGTCTAGGTGCCTGCAGGAGGCTTGGGTTGGTGAGGAGGGGACGCTGCGAGTGAGATGTGCACCCAGTCGCCACACTGGATATTGTAATCACGGATTTGGATGGGTGCTTTTATTATCTCCAGATGGCCAGAACATTGATGGAACATCATCTCAATTTGTGTAGGGGGTGGCCCAGTGAAAATGTGAAGGGATAGTGGGATCCAGAAGAAAATTACCATATTACTATGTTCCTGAACTGTGCCTGTTCAGTTACATTGTGGTTACAGACGCACATGTGCAACTGTCCCCCTGGGAGAAGGGTTTATATCCTTGTATAGACAGAAAGGGCAGAGTATGCAGAGAGGTTTAACCGCTGCTACAGACAGTGGGAGGCTGTTTGGTTGTGTCATGGGTTGTTGTGCCATTAGCTTGGCAGTTTTAGTGGCTTTCTTTGGGAGCAGGGGGCCTCTCGGAGGGGATGCACTCGGCCTGGAGGCAGGGGCCCAGCGGAGGCTGCTGCTGGAGTACAGTGCACTACAGGCTTGTGATGTGGGAGGTGTTTGGCAGACGCAGTCCATGGGGATAAGGACTGAGTGTATGCTGACAGAGCAGACGCCAAGTAGGCAGGAGATGGACGGATGGAGGCGATTCCCAGGGTCTGGACTGAGCAACCTGGTGGATTGTGGTCTCATAACTGAGCATCAGAGGAGGAGCAGAGTGTAGGAGAAGACGCTGAGGTCAGGCCAGGATTTGGAGGAAAGAGTGAAAAAAGGTTTGAAGTTTAGGAGAAGAGAGGTGGGCTAGATTTGGGAGAAAGCAGAGACATGGAGTGTAGGCAATTATTTTAGGAAACATAGAAAGGATTACAAAATGTAGAAGAAACAATATGAATATTTTAAAAAAAACACTGGAGGCACTTGGACATAATAGAGGAATCAGACCACTAGTTTTTACCCTAAAGAGGAGAAATCTGGTCTGAAGATGGTGGCAGGTGTTCAGAGCAGAGGACAGGTGGCAAAGACGTGGTGCCCGAGGAAGCTGCCCTGTCACTGCAGTCCTCACGGTGGCACCTCTGCCTCTGCCTCCTCGGGTTCTTGACAGTTTTAGTGGCTTTTTTGGGGAGCAGGGGGCCTCTTGGAGGGGATGCACTTGGCCTGGATGCGCTGGGCCCCTGCCTCCAGGCCAAGTGCATCCTCTCCGAGAGGCCCCCTGCTCCCAAGCTGCCAAGCTGGCTGCCCTGGGCCCTTTCTGCACCCTCTGAGTCCTTAGAAGCTTGTGGGTGGCAGAGAGGGTTCTGGCTCAAGGACGTGAGACAAGCTCCCTGACTTCCAGGGCTCTGTCATCCAGGTAAGTTTGGGCTCCTGCTGGTGGTGTCATTCGCTGCTCTGAGATGCCACCCCACTGGGTTTCTACAGCCTCCTCTGTCACCTGCCTAAGGGGACAACTTGCAAGCTTTCGATTTGCTTCCCCATCTTGAGGTCACATCAGTCCTCAGTGTCCCTGCACGATATTTCTTTAGCATTTGTGTGTGTCATGTCTGTCTGCCTTTACCCTGGGAAGATGTCCCAATGCACGTCACAGCTGCGGTCAGGAGCCAGAATGCCACAGGCACCTCCTCAACACTCAGATGATGTTGTTCAAGGTAAGGACATAATATTAAAACTCCAGGGAGGAAGCACTGTAGCCAAAGCATCACTAAATCTATGGCAGCTGACCAAATCCCTTTCTATTTTAAGCGTATGGGAGGTATTGGTCAGGACACAAGGTCAGGATACTCCACCTGACATGTGGGCTGACCTACTTCTCCTTACTACCCTTTTGTTCCTCAGCAGCGAGCCGGGGGCAGGGGATTCTGGGTGGACTTTAGTCTCAGTGAGGTATTTTAATGCTGCACTTTACACCTTGGCTCTAAAACATTAAGATCTCATGGTACGTAACGTGGGATCTCTTTTCTCTGGGGAGGTAAAGCAAAACCCTTGGGGCTATATGTTAGAGTTGTTATGGGGCAGTTCATCGCGTTCTCCAAGCCAAATACTTTTATATTACTAGAAGGAGAAGCCATGTTTATTTATTAAATTATTTGCATGGCTTGGTCTATTGTTGAATTTCACATGCTGAAAACATACAGGGTGATGAGAACTGAAAGGCCCCAAGTTCGAGGGATGTGAGAAAGGAAATGAAGTTAGGGACCAGCTGTTCTCCGAGCTGTTTTTCAGCATGACTACAAAGAAGGGGGCCAGGCTCTGACCACAGTGAGTTTTGCTTCCTCTTCAGGGATTCATTACATGTATTATGGGGAAAATACAGAACAGAGGTTTGTGAATTGTGAAGCAGCAACAGTGATGCTTTATTGTTATTCGTGTTACCAGACTGTTCCTTCTGACTATTGCTTCTTTCATGAGAGACTAGATAGCCAGCTGGGTTTGTTGAATTTGTGATACGAAGATTGTTTTTTACTTAGTTGTTGGCAAAATGGGTGCTTTCACGACCCATGTTCCTACCGGACTGCTGGCCTCTGCCAGGGAAGGTGGCCTGACTTTGGCGGCCAGTGAGGTGTCCCTGCTGGCTCTCAGTCCATTTCTGTCTGTCTGCTGTTGGTATTACCTACGTGGATTCTTCTCCACTCTAAGTTTAACAAAATGTGTTGTCAGTTCTTGGTGGTTAGAGTGAGGAATTAGATTCAGGGTGTAAAAGTATCTTCTGGGATTTAAATTATAATATCTGAAGGTGATCAGATGTCCAATGGCTTGGAGTGGGTGCTGAGTCAGATATCAGACTGACTGCCCTGTGGACTGAAGGTTTGTCTGTGCAGGATGTAGGGGTGGTGAGCCTGGGCAGCAGGGACTCGGATGCTGACAGTGAGTCCTGGCCCTGCAGGGGAGCCTGATCCAGGAGACTTGGTGACCTGGGCCAAGGGCAAGAAGGAGGCTAGGCCCTGCTTCCTGCAGGGGCTCGTTTAACCTGAGCCCACTCCAGTGAAGACACCTTCTCATCATGGTTTGGCTTATTTTCAAGAATTGGCTACAGAGAGAGAAAAGGGCTGGCCCTGAGGGCAGTTCTTCCCACTGCAAATTAATACAGTGTCTCCCACCCCCAGCTCCTTACCTGGGGTCTGTTCCTGCCAGGTGGGCCCAGTCTTGGTGGTGGTTCAGAGAACTGGGGAGACACCCCTGAGCGTGGACACACATACCACACATTGTCACCACAACAGTGGATGCCAGACCTCAGCAAGAAGGCTCTAGGAAATGTGGAAAACATGAAAAAGGAAATAAAGTTTGCCTAGAGCCTCTTCACAGAGATAATGACTGTTTAAAAATATTCTCATTTAAAAAGATTTTTAAAACATATTTCAACTCATACAGTGTTCAAGTATAAGCCCTGTCACTGAACTTCAGGTCCTCAGACCCCCAGGTAAGGAGCTGGAGGTGGGTGACACTGTATTAGAATTATTAGAGAGGCAAATCTGTCTCCAGGTTTATCTGCTGAAGAATATTAAATCCTTCTACGTAAACAACAGTGCTCACACACCCGTGATCTGAACTGGTCTGGGTTCATCTGCAAGTGCATTATTTTCTATGCTCACTCTCCCTTCTTACATGTCAGATTTCATTTTCTTTCTTTCAGAAGCAGAACCTTTGAGAAGTTCCTTTAGGGAAGGTTTGTTGGAAGAAAATTCTACTTTTGATAGTCTTATTAAATGGCTTCTATTTTGTACTCATTCTCAGTAGATAATTATCCTACATTTACAGTTCTGGATTGATGGCTCTCATCCTGTTAAAGATAATGATTTCACTAACTTCTGGCTTCAGTTGTTGCAGCTGAAAAGTCAGATTTTAGTCAATTTGCCCCGTCCCTGGTGCCAGCTGCATTTCCCCCCAGGCTGCTGTCACCAGCCCCTCTTTTTTCTCTGAAAACTTGTTACGCTCCGCGTGGGTGTTGAGCTCCTCCCATGTGTCCTGCCTGAGACTTGTGCTTCCTGAATCTGAGGAGTTGTGTCTTTCATCAGTTCTGGAAACTTGCGAGCCACTTCCCCAGTTACTGTTCCATCCCCCAACTCAAGCCTTTCTTTCTGGAATTTCAATTAGACGCATGTTAGATATTTGCATTGGCCTTTCCTGTTTTTCATTTATCTTTCTCATTTTCCACATCGATGTTTTTCTGTAATGCATTTTAATTTTATAAGCTATATCTAATAATTCTAATATCTATGGTTTTAAAAGTTTGATTCTGGGTTTGTTGTTGTTGTTGTTGTTATTCCTGCTGAATGTTCATAGTACCTTGTTTCTTCATGTACTTGGTGATTTAAAAAAAATGTTTTATAAACTCATAATCAGTGGTATTCAGGGAACTTTTTGAAGCCTGAGTTGAGAAGAGTGTTTCTTAGAGCACGTGTGTTTACGTCAGTCTGCTCCTTTAAGCTACTTTGCGTTTTGCCCTGTATAACACCCATTTTTTTGCCCAAATTTTTGAGGGGGGAATAAGGATGCACATTAGTATAGATGGGTGGTATGGTGTGGGCCCCCGGGATGCTGCACCCTTCCTTCTGGGCCCACCACGTGTACAGGGTTCCATTCCGGGAGGGTCTGGGGTCTGGGGGCAGTGGGCACCACCCAGTGGTGTGATGGGGGAGGGGGCCGTGGTGGGGCTGGTAAGGTGAGCCACAGCCATGTGGGGTGAGGACTGTGGCCCAAGTCCTGGCCACACGGAGAGGACCAGGAGCCCTGCACAGGCCCCAGAGTCTCACCTGGCTGCCTGTGGGCTGAGAGGACTCAGGAGCTCCTCCATGCTGGCCAGTGTGTGGCCATCTCAGCTCCAGCCCCCAACATGGCAGGGAGGAAAGGGCTCCCAGGAAAGAGTGAAGAGGCAACTTTCATAGAATGGTGACTGCAGGAGGGTGGTATGATCTACACATTTCCCAAGGAAGCATTAGCCCTCCCCAGATGGGTCTCTCCTAGCAGAGAGCTTGCCACCTTCTTGAGGGGCATTTCCCTGAAAGTTTGGCCAAAAAACATGGGTGCACGTTATACATAGGAACAGATTATATATAGCAAAATATGGTAAATTCTCAGCTAAGACTTTTTTGGACCTGGTATGACAACAGGCTGCGTTCCCACACAAGGTCTGGTGTGCTGTTTTGTATTCTCGGGGAATACTTTTCTTTCAGCCAGAGCCAAAGCAGGTGTGTCGCCATCTCCCTGTCTAATCTTCCCATGGAGAGTGTGGCCCTTGAGTATCAGTCAAGGACTGACCCCTCAGTGCTGCCTCCCGTCCCATCTGTTGTGAACCAGTCCAGGGAGAGGACAGCTTAAAGTGGACATTGTAAACCTTGTGGGCAAGAGTTATAGTTCAGCTTGGGCAGAGAGCCCCACGCAACTCGCGAATGCCCCAAACCGGGGAGCACTATTTGAGGAGACTTGCATATGTTGACTTTTTCTGACAAAACAGCAATAGAACCTCCCATTAGCACAGCTCAGTATTTATTTAATTGTGATTTATACTTACTGGGTGAGTTTCTTGCCCACTTGCTTGTTAGACTCCTGCACACGTATAGTCAGTAAAGAGTAGAGGCCACGTTACCATGTGGGAATTCACTTCCTAACAGTAAACACAAAAGGCACACATGCTTAATGCTGTTCTTAAAACTTTTAACTTGAGCATCTTTTCATCAAAAATTAGAGCAGTTTAATTAAATAAAGAACCTCAATTAAGTGAGGTCAACTCTGGGAGGAATCTGAGACCACCTTAGTGTGTTACTGAGAACCCATGATGAACCTTGTTTATCAAAACTGCAGTCAGCTCTTCTCTTTGCCAATAAAAGTGAGCTGAGATGCCTTTGGTTGGGGTCGAGGTCTCCCTGCCCTGCCGTCTCCCCGTCTGAGGGCAGTTTGGCACGCCCGCTGCCTGGGAGCCTGCCACCCCCATGCACAACGCTCTCCTCCGGGTTCGGCTCTGCTCTCACCCTTGCCCTCCACAGACTCGGGGTCAGCGTGTGGGGAAGAGGATGGCTTCCAGCTCTGCTGGTCCAAGGCTGCTTCAAGGGTCCTCCGTGGTCTCTATAAGCCTCTTCATAATCCTTCTACAGGACCCTGCTTAGTCACCTGTCTGAGAGCTCCAGGGGTCCCCTGTCCCTGTCCCTGCCAACAGGGAGACCCCAGGTATCCTACATTTCTCCTCAGTGACCTGAAGGCCGGCATCCTCTGGGTCCCAGCACACAGCATTCTGGCACGTCTGTTCCTGTGAAGGGCTCTTATACATGAAGGATCTTGACCACTTGAAAGGCATGCAGCCAATTGGGTTTTCAAAAGCTCTGATTTTCAACGAAATTGTCGTGGAGCTGAAATGTTCATTGTGGCAGCACCTTCTTCACTTGCAGCCTCTCTGGCTGTGAGAACGGGGGCAGGGCTGTGACTGGGCCTGGGAGATTTGTGCAGGGTCCACCTGCCCCAGCTGGCAGGAAGCAGCCTCCACTGATTGAAGTGGCTGCCACACCACAGTGGATGCAGCTATCTCAGCGCCCACACACCTATGGGGAGTGCATGTTGAATGTGGACGTTATCTGTCTTGTGTTTAGTAGAAGAAAATTGGCTGTAAAACACGTCTCAGCCCGTGCATTCTTAGAGGACTGGTGGGCAAATAGTTTCTCTAATGTGGCTGAGGAAGTTTCCACCGCTCTAGAGTTTCTGAAGTCACGTTGGGTGGTGTGACTGGTGGTGAAGTCTTCCCATTGCAGAGTCCTTTGGACAAGTGCTTCCAGAACAGGCTATTTGAGGGCCCCAGCTCTGCTGCTGCAGCCATGGTGACGTACATTCTTGCCTGGAGGTGAGTCCCCTCCTGTCCGTGTGGCCACACGGGGGAAGGCAGAGTATGAGAAGTGAAGAGCATCCTCCACTGTGCTCCACCTGGGGTCCTGTGGGTCTGCCATGCCTGGACATTGCTGTGCCAGACGAGTTCCCAGCGGGAGATGTTGGGGCGGGTGGGTGTTTGCCTACTGTCCTCACCCCTGCAAGGCCAGTGTGCACTCTGAAGACCTGGATAAAAGAAAATGGGGCAGTCAGCACAGTGAGTCAGCACCTCCATGTCATCAGGCAGTAAAACGCGTGCTAGTCGACGGGGTCCCTTCTCAGGAAATCCACGCTCATGAGATTGCTCTCTTTCCCACAAGTGGTCCACACCAACCATGAGGCTAGGGTTAGCAGGCAGCTGGAGAGCAAGCAGATCCGGTCTTCCTAATGGGTGGGAGAGTCACTGGATGCCCAGCTGGGGACAGGGCCCGAACCTCTCTGAGCCTCCGCTGCTCCGTCCGTGAAGAGCGTATCTCTGTAAGGCTGTCACCAGGGCTCAGAGAGAAATGCGAGGTCTCTGTGAAGGTCGCTACTCAGTGTGTGTGTATTATCACTGGCTTATTTCTACTATTAATAAAATACCCACCCACACACAGCTGCCCTGGCTGGGTAGCTGCAAGGATGATTCACTTCTTTGCTTCCCATAGCTGGGGGCTGTGCCCCTTCCTCCTGGTTTCTTGCCACTGAGCTGCTTACCTCGTGCCCTGTTACAGGGCAGTTCCTGCTTTGCCTCCCTGCCCGAGTTTCCTCACCTGGCTCAGCACAGCAGGATCACCTGCCTCCTGGCCATGTTCCCAGGGCACTGCCCCTGTCTCTGCATCTCGCATCCTCCCGAGGGCTGGACTGGGGGCCTGGGGACTCATGGAGGGGCCCATGGTTTTAGCCCCTTCTCCTCAGCCCCTCAGCATCCATCTATCCCAGGCTCTGCACCAGGCCCAACCGGGAAACTGAGATCTGGTGCCCCATGGCCCTATTTCCTCTCCCTCCAGCCATTAGAAATCCCTGCTCAGCCCAGACTCTGAGCTGGAGATGCCTGCCCCCCAGGCCAGCCTATGGCTGCAGGAAGGAAAGTGTGCTCCTGGGTCCCCAGGAGGGACTCAGAAGGCATTGCTCCATGAAACCCCAAGGCTGGGGTGGGCACAGTGGTGCCAGGGTACAGTGGGTAGGCTGGCACCGGCTCCTCCTGCTGGCTCACTCTCCAAGTGCATCTTGTCTCTGTGGGAAGATGGGGCCAGCTGATTCATGCACTGGCCAACCCTGACATAAGAACAGATTGTGTCCTCGCTGTCCTTCTTCCCCTCTTATTTAGCAGACTGAGGCTTCTGAAAGGCAAAATGGAGCTTTGCAGACAAAATGTGCCTCGTGCCATTTGAAAAAAGCATCAGATGTCTCCAGCATAGACTTCTAGTCCAGCCCAGACCTCCAAGACCTGGGTCCCTGTGCCCTTGTTTCTTTTACCCCCCCCCCCCCCCCCCCCGCCACACACACACCGAGGGTTTGTTAGACTGATTGGAATTTACAGCACACTTACTCATGAGTGATTGTTGCATGCACATACCACACACACACATAACCATGAAACTCTCACTATAAGCAGGGAGACCAAATCATTACATTCAACAATGAGTCTAACTTTTCTCTCTAATATCCTAACAGGCTAGAGTATACATAGACTTTTAAATAATGTATTTGTTATCCAAATGTTAGCAGACATTTAACTGATATCTGGACACATTTTGTTAAGAAAGAAAAGAACTAACTAAAGAGAGAGAAAAAGTGGCATGTCACAGCTGTTTTATCACATCACAACTTCGCAAAACCATTCCTCTCCTTGCCTTGTCCCTGAAGACTCTGCCAGCGCAGAGGGAGAAGTGAAGCAGATTTGAGTTTTAGAATGCTACCTAATATCATTTGGGCAAATTAGCTTACATGGCTGGACAGTGTGCTCCAGCTGCAGAGAACATTCTTTTCCTGTCAGAAGCTCTGACATCCCATGACCACAGTGAAATATCAGGAGCCTCTTAACATTTTTCTTGATTTCTTTAAGAGTGAACATTAGACGTATTAAGAACAACAACCCAATCATTAAGCCCTGTGCAGTTCTCCTAGGAGCCAGTTCTATCGCTTTAATCAGATTATGGACAACTCATTCTCATCCCAGCCATTTATCTTCTTTGTTTAAGAACACACCAAGTGCCATTCTTCTTAGCATCAAAAAATAGTAATCAAAATTGAGAACAACAAAAGACCTTTCATTATTTACAGTGTTAAGTAACATCTATTTGCTTTCATTAGTTTCCAAACAACAGAGGACACCAGTTCTGATGAAACCTGGCTTGTGTTAATTGCATCCGAGCTCTGGGGTTGTTTTGTCTACAATACAGGATTATCTAAAGGTGAAGCCTGAACTGACATTTCAGGCTCCCAGGCTTCGGAGTCACCAGCCACTGTGTCTTTCCTCGGTGCAAGTTTCCAGCCTCAGAATAGCAAAGTGGATGTGAGGGGTTTTGGGTTTTTTTGTTTGTTTGTTTTGTTTTTAAACCCACAGCTTTATCACTCATTTTATGGGCTAGAGTTAAATGGCAGTACAATGCAGTTTGCTCTCTTACTACCAAGCACTAACAGCCATCATGAGCCGTAATTAGAAGTAAAAACCACCACATAAATAACATGGCAGAAAAATTGCCACTATGAGAAGCCAGACTTTGGCTATGGGAAACTTCAACCAGGTCTCAGTATCCATCATACTTAAGGGGCACTGCATGTTTTAGCCCATATTTGTCTCACTAAAGCCAAAATGGGAGCCATTTAGACCTTCAAACAAGCTTTTAAAAATAGAGGATGCAGGTTTAAACAGACTGTGCACTGCTAAGTGTGATATAGAAACCCATCGCCTGGAGGCCAGGACAGCTGCAAGGGCTGGGAGGGAGAGCTGTGGGCACCCAAAGGCAAAGATTAGGAGAGAAGCCGGTGAAGAAGAGGAGGCAGGACTTACCCCAGCAAGGAGTTCTGGAATGGACCAAGTGGAGAGTTCCTGCACACCTCTGAACACAGAAGCTTAGACTCCCACTGGGGGGACAAGTGAGGTGGGGACTTGCCGATTTTGCTTTCATGACCAGTGATGTAGTGGGGGAGAGAGCCTAATATTTTTCTGTACCTACTATCTCCTTGGCTTTTATGTCTATCTTCTTTAATTTTCATACTTAGGAAGTCATGGGAAGAGAAAATAAATAGCGTTCTGCACCTGAAAATGGGGTTGAAAAAACAAGGGCCAACAGCTATTTTCTGCATTTGAGCAGAGTGGGCCAGTCCATTTACAAAGAAGCAACAGCAAAGCATTAACTTCAGGACAGAGGCACATCACATGGGTGCCACAGAATAATTAGAGCAATTTCCTTTATTCCTGATGCAATTTCTCCTGTACAAGGGATTAGGAAACAAACTCAAGAAAGTAAACTTATAACAAGGAACATGCTTTGTAGTGGAGTGTTTTTTAAAGTCTGCATAATTTTGAAAAATTGATTTAACTATATCCATTTGCCTTTTAAAATAAGTCATGTGTATTTTTTGATGGATCAACAAGAATAGCTAAAGTGTAATCTTCTTGTGGAAAGAAAAGGAACCTAATTCTGGATATTCTGAAAGTCCACGTGTTCTCTAAAGAGGATAGCTTGCTTTCTCCTTTTCTTCCTTTCTTTGCAAAATCAATCAAGTAAACAAAAATTAAAACCAAGGCAAAAAAAAAAAAAATCATTAAAACCTCTGCGTTGAAGAGTTTTGGTTAGTTGATTTTATTTAAACATACCTGGTATTAAGCAGTGTGTTTAATGAAATGGGTTTAATAAGTAGGCAATGCAGCTCCATTTCACACTAGGATTTTGTCTGCATTTACATCTTTGCAGGTTTCATATGGAGTGACACTGATCATTTTTAAATTAAGATATGAAGTCTTCATTTTTTTTATCCCCCCCACCCCCCCGTGGACCCGCTGTCTTCTAACAAATTTACTGCATGTCTGAGAAAACACATAGCTTTGCCAAAGTTGGTGAGTAGCCCAGCATGGTTTATCTCCAGCCCACAGCTCTTTCCCTGAATTCAATACTGCAGGCACAATTTAATGCAAACCCAATTTATGACTTAATGCTCTAGGGACCGTAGTGGGAGATTGTTACATTATTCTTTTCTAATCCTATTTGTGTTTTAATTTGCTAAGTCTGTAATGAGGTGCATGCCTTGAATAGATTCAAGATCTTTCACATTGCTTTTGACTTTGTTTAATATAATGGATTTTACAGTTTGTATTAAATACTCAGGTGCTTTGGTCAGTATTATCTCTTTATTTTTTCAACTAGAGTGAATAAAATTACACAATGAAAGCAACTGTGTACATGTTTCCTTGTTTATTGTAATAGTTTGCTTCCTATAATAATTCTTGGCTCAAATTACATTTAGTCTCCAAAAGTTAATTCTCCATGGGTTTTCACTTCTTTCCAAACAATTGTTAGCCTCCAAAGAGAATGGAGTCTCGGCTGACAATTGATTAATTGAATGATAATAGAATATTTTCTAGTCTAATTTATGAAACTTCAATTAAACAGAAAGGGAGAACATGAAAAAGGAAGGAAGGAAAGAAGGAAGGACGTGAGGGAGAAAGGGAGAATAGGAGAGGGCGGGGAGAGAGAATGAAGGTGCTGTGTCACTATAAGCTACTATTTTGTTTCTGGTGTTGGGCTGAAATGGACCATCCCTAATCACAGCTGCTACATCACCCAACCCCACAGTGTGTCATTTGCTGTCCATAACTGTGTTATAGCCAATTATAGCTAAATTCTCTATTCTGTATGCACAATCAAAGGGCGTCTGGAATGCATTTTGCTATTTTCTGAATCCTATTATTGCAGACATGTTTATTACATTCAGAAGATGGCTTTCTGAAATTACATTGGAATTGTACGACCCACCTGCCATTTACAAACAAAAGGACCAAAGCATATTTTAACAAGGAGAAAGTTCATTTAGCTGTTTCCTGGTAACTTTCCTCCTGTTATCTTCTTTGATGAGTATTTTTATAAGACTTGTTGGACAAGCTTCTATATCTTTGTTAAAATACCTAAGCTCTGCAGTTAATGTTTATTTTAAAATTAATAACCCAGCAGGTGGAACAGGAGTTGCAAACCAGTTGTTGTGATGCCTGGAGTGGAAGCTGGCTGTAATATTCACTGTTAAAATTTTCTCAAGCTGTGAAAAAGAGATTGTAAAAAAGACCTCAAATTATAGCAAAGTGACATCCCTGCAATAGTTTATTTAGGTTACCTGTCAAAAGAAAAAAATTTCAAGTTATGTCCTTAAATTTCATTTGGGGCCATTTTAAGAGGAGAGTGAGTGGTATTAGAAAGACACATGATACCTATTTGAAATCTCATAGCATCTCATCATTAATTATTAAGGGAGAAGTGAAAGTGTTTCTAAACCAAATGCTTTCCTTTTCCCTTCTACTGAAGTTTATACTCAGCCTCCCCCCCCCCCCCAACCCCTTTCAGCTTACTTTATTACTGGTATTTGCCTCCACAGAGCCAGGGGATATTACTACCTTTTTATTTGCTATTTTTACAGGACCCAACAAAGTGCTTTTAAAATATATAACCACTTAATTCAAGTCAAGCTTCTTCAATACTCCTTTCATTCAAGCCCTTTCTAATTTGTTTTCCTCCAGCCAGCAGCCCAGAGAAGACACTGTGATTTATGTTTTCATTTATTCATTTTATTTGGGCTTTTCATTTAAGAAAAGAAATTCTGCCCATCCCCCACCATGTTCAATTCTACATCATCTCACCCTATGCCATGCCTCAGCATTTGGACCATTAAAATTTTCAGAATTATAAATTGGTGTCTTGGGAGCTTTGACCACAGTCTGCGTAAGACTTGGCATAGGTGCCTGACACCACTCATAGTGGTGACAAGCTAGGGCCTTACAGTCCCATCATCTTGAAGGCAGCAGCTTTGCTTTTTTCTTCCTTTATCACTTCTCACACTGCCCAGTAAGAGCTCCTCGTACAGAGTCTTGGAGGAATTCAGCCTTTTTCCAAAGATGAGAAATGCTTTGCCATAAGCTTAAATTTTCACAAAGATATGATGACAGGTGTGTTCCTTGGCAGCAGGCAGGATAGTGTTGTTGAAATCAAGGCATTGTTTTCATTTGGGGGCTTAGGGCTGGGACAGGGAAAGAATTTCTATGTCATACTTAAGAGCTTGGGCTTGGGCATCTAACAGCCATGGACGAGAGTCTCAGTGACTTTAAGTGAATTATTCCTTCTCTCTACACTGATTCTTTGATCCCCTGGCCCATCAGCAAATGCTTATTAGGCACTTACTATATGCCAGCCATTAAGTAGGTAGCAGATATTGGCATAGACGTGATTCCTGCTGCTCTGATCTAGTGGGGCAAACAGACAAGCATTTACAATCAAGCATGATAAGCATGATAATGGAGGAAAATTGTGATCTATATGTGACAGAAGATCAGTTTCTTCAAGTATAAAATGAAGGGGTCCTTCATAATATGGGGTCCCTACGAGAATACGTAAGATAGTATACAACTAGGGTTTTGGATTTCACCTGCATAAACTAAAAACCTGGAAAAAATTGGTAAGGTAATCATGGTCATTATTGCTAAAAGTTGCCCCAGGATCCCTGAAGAAATTAATATTAGGGAATTACGGTATTTTATCTTTAAGAATATGCAAACATTACCCTGTAGTTTTAATCCTCTTTTATAGAGAATCAAACAATAATGTTGTCTGTAGAACATTAAAGCAAATTTGAAGATGAATGAACTAAGATTAATAGGCTTTCTCAAATAAATATCACTGAGAAATCAAGTATTTATCAAACATCAGCTTCTTTGGGACAGAAATAAATCAGACTACTCAGCTCCATCCTCTTCAAAAGAGGACTCATCTTCCCACTGAGTCTTGAACAGCCCCAGTAAAAACATTCTCCCCCAAAGCATTCTTACCAGTTTATTAAAGGTAATAAAATATGCTTTCATTGAAAGATAGCCAAGAAGAAGTATTAAATAAATCATATTTGCTCACTGTAACCTCAGAAATGCATTCCCACAGAAACAAACCACAGCTCCACCTACACTCAGACAAAACCAGCCTTGGGAGACCATGATTCACTCCAGGAAGTATGATGCCTTCCTAGGCAGTATGGGTAATGGAGTTCTCCAGCACAACTCCCCCAAATAAACCGACAAATAAGTATTAATGTGCATGATCCTTGAATACTTACACAACTGTCACAATTTTGGGGAGGGGGGGTGGAGAGGTTATTTGTTAGCTGAACTGCGGCAGAAATCTTTTTAGTAGAGATAGCAGCAGAAATCTTTTTAGGAGAGATAACTGCCTTCATTTTAGCAAACTCTTAGATGGGCCATTTTGGTAGCTTTGGTACATGGTCTAAGACAAGAGGTAAATTGCTCTACATAAAAATGTTGGAGTAATTTTGAGGTTTTGGGGGTGGTCCAAGAAGCAGAGAGAGAGAAAGAAAGTTTTGACAGAGAGCAACAGAGCAGCTAGTCAGCAGTAAGAGATCAACTAGGGGAAGAAATCTGCCAAAGAGGCTTACCTGGGCATAAGTATGACAGAAGAACCACTATGAAAAATGATGTTCAGTTTTCAATTCTTAGCAGTTAGTTACTTGCCAGATTGGATTGGTAGGTAACATCTGCCCCACTTACACATGAGCATGTACATGCAAACACAGGGAATTGTCTCAATACTCTATATTTTAATATATTTTATTATACAGGGTGGCCATAAAGTCCGTGTGCAATTGCAATTGGTTGGTGCAAACATTGGACCACTGCCCTGTTTATTAAACCTACAAATGTGAAACTATAATTGCAATTGCACATGGACCTTATGGCCACCCTGTATTAGCAGTGATTGGAAGCCCCGGAGGGAACCAGCAGTGTCTTGGCAGCTGCAGCATACCCAGACAGATCAGAAGTCAACAGGAATAATGGGTTGGAAAAAGTGACCATGAGAAGACAAGCCCCTAGAAAGTCACAGAAATCAGGGGCAAGGATGTAAGATTCATAGAATGCAAGAACAAAAGATTTTGAGCCAGTTTTACCCCACCTGTTTTAAATATAAAGCATATCAAGCCCTAGTCTTTCAATGGAAATTCTTACTACATTAAGGAAACCTGAAAATTGAAGCAACTATCTTAGATGAGCTCTCACTTTAGATTTTGGAGCTACTTTTTCAGAGCTTCAAAGATGCCAGCAACAGCTCTTTTTCATTCTAATAGTACTGTCTCTTTAAGGAAGAACACTGCCATCAATGAATTTGCTGATCTAATGACTAATTGATGGCAAAGAGTCTCTAATGACCTAATAGCTTGTTAGGGTTGACTGAGCCAGCAGGGGTCTTTGAAAATGTTTTTTATTCCACTCTCAGGGTTTTCAACTTTTCCTATATGTACATCAGACCACTGCCCTGTGTAATAAATCTACAAATGTGAAACCATAAGAAGAGGGCAGATCTATACGAATATACCTTGGAAATACAAAGGCAAAGGTGAACCTACCTGACAGAGATGTGTCATACTGCCAAAATCATATTATGGGAAGCTGGAAAGAGACATTCTGGGAACCAAATGGATTCCCAATAGGTATTGACTTATGCCAAGAGTTGAGTTGTCACCATGACAGTATGGAAACAGCTTCAGGGTGTGTAAATTCACCGTTCATTCATCATTTAATAAATCAATGTTTAATAAACACCCATTACCATATGGTAGTATATATAAATGCTTTATGCACATTATATCAATTTATTCAATTGCTATGGTCATTCACATATAAGAAACTGAAGCTCTGGCAAGTTAAGAGACTTGAATGAGTTCTATAACATGTGCTTTATATACCATAAGCCAGTAAGGAACATATCTAGGACCCAAATCCAGCTCTCTCTCCAAAATTCTGGTTTTTCTTTTTTCTCTCCACATTGTTCCCTATTAGAGTTCCAACAACTCAAGCGCTTTATTTTTTGGAAAAAATATTTGTCTCTAAAGATATAAGGAAAAGTGATTACTGTTAGTATCCAATTAAAAAGAGTAGCCAATTATGAATTTTATGGCAAAAATAGCATGAATAATCAAAATATTCAGGTAAGCTCCAAGTGCTGGTGATGAAGAATTCTCACTCAGCTCTTCTTTCCGAGTCATCCTGCTCCAGGGCTGTTCCCAGGATAGGATGTCCAATGGATGGGTGAGTTTCCTTCCTGGCATCAGCCCCTACCCAGCACTGATGAAGCTGAAACCGCCAAGAAACAGGGGGAGAGATGAGAAGCAAACACTCTGGAAGATTGACCCTGTGTGCAGAAGTGTTTCATTAAATTTGAGAAGACACTGATTATCATATTTTTCTTCAGCATAACAAACCCCATCTTAACATTTAGCTGAACTAAAGTTTTAACTGAAAACAGTCATTAGAGAAGCAACCTGCTAATCAAGAGCACAGCTAAGGGATAGATTTCAAGAGAAAGGTATGCCCATGAATTTGGCCAAAATATTTATTCTCCTACTCCCATCTGCCATGGCTAAGGGCTGATCCCAGGGGCTTTAATTCCCTGGTACTTCAGGCTTGAGCTGAAGCCCACAGGTTTGAGATACTTGCTGTAGGAGGCTCAACACGAGTGCCAAGAGATCTGAACAGGGCTCTGAAAGCATCTGCTACATCTGCTTTTTTTCTAGAAGAATGACCAGAACAGCCTCCAAGCCCACATCTGTCCATGAACATACAGAATAGGAACATATTTTCACCTAGTAGAGTGTAGTGGATACAGACTAGCCAGTACCAAGAGAGTATATAATACCAGCATAAACATCCTAAAATATGTCGAGATATGGAGAGGCAGATGTTTGTCCCTCTTTTGAAGGATTTAGGCAATGTTAGTTGACCTCTATTATAGAAGTGGCATATATTAGCTGAAATAATACTTTAACAGTTTTTTTAGTACCCAACTATATGTTCTGTTATAAGGAATAGCAAATGTTTAATCATAAATATTTTAATGGCTTCAGGGATTCATAGTATTCAATGACTGTGTTAAACGATAATAATCACATCTGGTTTATTACTATAGTAATTCAGCAGCTTCTCTTCAGCAGTTATATTTTATTATATGTGCTGTGCTACTGTCATGGTCATTTATAGCAGTAATATTTTAAAGTAGCTCATTTGTTTGCTTAAGGACAGTTTCACAATATATTTCTGTATTAACATACATTTTGTACTATTATTTCCAAGCTGACACTGGAAAATTGATCCTAGCCTGTTATGACTGGAGAGGCGGACGGCACACAAAATGTCCAAGGAGAGAAGGAGAGAAGGACCAGATGGGACTGGTCCCCGCCCTCTCTGAGGTTATGACAACTGCTACTGAGTCTTCTTCATACATGACGGTATGCATTGAGAAAGAGTTAAGAAATAATAAATATGAAGACAAGACTGCAGGCTTAGGGAGGCATTTCAACTAGATACCATCCCAGGGGCAAAGGCATTTGGGAAGAGTCTAAAGATACGTGGTTTGCCAGCCCAAGGTGGACGTCAGGCCCTGGCAGGTATCTCATCTTGGTTTCAGTAACAAAACAATAGTGAGGAGACAAGGGTGAAAACAGGTGGAATCGCAAGAGTAAAGCAAGGGCAGATCGAGGTTACCGGCCCGGTGGCTTAGACACGGACTCAATTTCAAATCTGCTCCAAGCAGGCCCTGGGAGTGAATTGCAGAGGCGTGGGCCACAGGGTCCCCTCCCCTTCACAGCAGCAGGTGCGACAAGGGCTTGTGTGCAACACCTGCCGGACTTCCGCCCCCCCGGGCACATCCCAAGGTGTGGCTCGTGGTGGGGTAAATATTAGCCCGAAATCCTATCATTCCTTATGAACGACATACGATTTCATATATGGGGGAGGGGAGTTCTTAATAACCAGGGGAGTTAATTTTCTGTGACATTCTGCTGATCCCGGTTGTGGAATTCAGAGGGGCTGGAAGGAAACTGCCAGGCTCCTGCGCGCTTCCTCTTGGCTGGATCCTGATTGGTTGGGTGACAGAGGGCAAATGGCTTTTACGGCTATGAATGATGTATGACCGTAAAATGGTCTGTAACCAGAAGTGCCAACTGACAGGCCTGCTGATTTAACCGACACCCAGGGTTATGTTTGTAGAGACGCTTAAATAAACACGTGCTAGGGTTGAGGCCGTTTACTAAGCAATCACTTCTCTCGCGCTTCCTTTCCATTTTACTTTACTTCATCATAAAAATGAGGATAGTAAAGCCATGATTCCCTTTTTTATAATAATGAAGATTTACTCATTTCAGTGGCAGTTCCTCTTCCTCCAGTCCCCCTGCGCCCGGCTCTTCTCCTTTCCACCCGCAGGAGTAGCTGTGATGGGCTGGAGTAGCCCCCGCCTCCTGAACGAGCTGCCCTTTGGGCGGGGAAGAGATGTAATCTGGTCATTTTTACACTTAGTGAATTAGATAATAAAGCCCTGAGATTACTATTAACCAATGGAATGGGAAGATTTCTGCAGTTACAAAGCAGCAAAGGCATCAGAGGCAAGAAAAATGACCTTCCCCCCATGGTCCCATGCTGGGAAATAGCCCAGCAGTTCCTCAGCTCTCTGTGGGTCCTTCTCACCCATTTGTCACACCCATCTCAGTGATGGTTAATGCAAAGTTAAATTTGGGCCTTAAAACTTAATTTAGATGGTTTTCATATGACTACTGAATGGTCAGTAGAGGAAAACAAATTTTACTGAAGGTGGAAGCGTTCTCAATTAAATTGATAAGAAATCATGGAGTAATTTCTGGCTATTATCTGTGGAAAATATCAGAAACTACCATATGAGATACATTTAACTTTATATTCCACGGTGAGTCAAGAATGTTAAACTAATCCCCACTTTTTTCCCACTGGATCTCAACTGTGCCTCTGTTCTCTTTCACAGTGAACACTACCCATTGATATGAATTGGCACTGAAGATAAAACCTATTTGCTGCTCTTTACTTTCAAATATTTTTTACAAAACTTCTTGCCTTTTTCTATTGTTGGAAATTTTTTTTAAGGCTAGTGAAATTATTTGTTTTTTAAAGAGTATGTAAACCTGTGAACCCATATGTTTCTGGTGCCTGTTTTAACAGTAATTTCCTTCATCTACTTTCTTCTATGGTAATTGGCCTACTCAAGTTTTCATTGCTTCTTGAATCAATTTGGGTAGTGTTGCTAGGAAATTGTTTATTTTAGTTTTCAAAACTTACTACCATAGAGCTGTGTGCAGTATTCTCTTAGATTTGTCTTAGATTTTATCTTAATTCCTCCTTGCATCCACAGTTACACCTCCTTTCTCATTGCTAAACTTGTATATTTTTGCTCTCTCATTTTTTTTTTTTATTAAGTCATAGCTGTGTACATTGATATGATCATGGGGCATCATACACTAGTTTCACAGACCAGTTGACACATTTATATCACACTGGTTAACATAGCCTTCCTGGCAATTTCACAGTTATTGTGTTAAGACATTTACAT
>CAUYPK010139775.1:0-16392 GCA_963574355.1 Loris lydekkerianus | reverse complement strand
GGTTTATACCCAGAAGACCAAAAGTCACAATATAACAAAGACATCTGTACCAGAATGTTTATTGCAGCCCAATTCATAATTGCTAAGTCATGGAAGAAGCCCAAGTGCCCATCGACCCACGAATGGACCAGCAAATTGTGGTACATGTACACCATGGAATACTATGCAGCCTTAAAGAAAGATGGAGACTTTATCTCTTTCATGTTTACATGGATGGAGCTGGAACATATTCTTCTTAGCAAAGTTATCTCAGGAATGGAAGAAAAAGTATCCAATGTACTCAACCCTACTATGAAGCTAAATTACAGTTTTCACATGAAGGCTATAACCCAACTATAGCACAAGACTAGGGGGAAAGGGCCAAGGAAGGGGGGAGGTTTTGGTGGAGGGAGGGTAATGGGTGGGGCCACATCTATGATGCATCTTAGAATGGGTACAGGCGAATGCACTAATGTACACAGCTATGATTTAACAATAATAATAATAATAAAAAAAGAACAAAATCCAGTTTCTACTAAAAATAGAAAAATAAGCCAGCCAGCTACTCAGGAGGCTGAGGCAAGAGGATCTCTTGGACCCAAGAGTTTGAGGTTGCTGTGAGCTACTGACACAGCACTCTACCCAGGATGAGACTCTGTCTCAAAAAAAAAAACAACAACAAAAACCAAAGAAACCAGACTCTAAGTTCTGTTGAGATGAAGAGCTAATTTTTTAGAGGATGGGATAAGCAAATCAGCATTTCACCATAATTTTGACCATAATTTAGAGAATGGTAGGTATATTTTAGCCATAAATCAAAAACAATACACACAGATTAAGAAGTTCTTGCAAATTCTTGACTGATTATGCAGTCTATTTTTCTAATGACTCCAAGTTACAGGAAAATATAGGTGGCTTTATAAAAGCAATGTGTTCACATAGGTACACAACATGTTTTAGGAAGATGAGGGCAGAAAGGAGATAAAACCTATTTGCTGACAACCAACATCAAACTTTAAGCTCTTTGACCACATGCTTGAGTATGGACTACTCAGGAAAAGAGGATGCAGAAATATTTTCAGAGTATTTCTCATTTCTTGGACAGTCTCCTATTAGAGTAGGAATTTCTGGTTCCTAAGTGGGCAAAGGAAAACATGTTTGGTTGCCAGGACAAAGCAGCTGCACTTGCATACCAACCCCTGGCGTCAAATGAGCACATCCACCTTTATAGAGGATGCAAGAGACCGTGCCTGCCTGTTAATACTGGCAGATACCTAGCCAAGCTCCTGAAAGTAAGAATTCTGTGGCCCACGGTCCCACCAACCTATTCTATACTCAGTCAGGCTGGTAAAAACTTGTCTTGTGCTAGACCTTTTGGGATGCTACAAATGTATATACAAGTGAAGTTCAAGCCCAGTGTCCACAAGTCTAGCTCATAGGAACTCAGTCTAATCTGACTCCGGCTACATTTTTGTAATTTATGTACAACAGGATGTATTTACTATGATAGTAAGAAATGTAAGGAAAGGCATCCCTTTAGTGAATTTAAAAATTTTTAGGCCAGGTGTGGTGCCTCATCCATGTAATTATAGGAGTTTTAAGACCAGCCTCGGTAACACAGTAAGGCCCATCTCTACATAAAAACAAGGAAAGTTAGCCAGGTGTGGTGGTGCATGCCTGGAGTCCCAGCTACTTGGGAGGCTCAGGCAGATCACTTAAGCCAGGAGTTTGAGGTTACAGTGTGCTATGATCACACCACTGCACTCTAGTCTGGGCAATTCAGCAAGACCGTGTCTCAAAACAAATTCTACTTTAGCACCTAAAATATCCTGTAACATCTGAATTCTATTACTCCTTTTCTTGCTCCTTAGAAGTTATATTCTAAGCAACTGCTCTTAGGGCCAGGGTATGCAGTCACACTTGGGTACTTCCCTGAGATACACTTGATTGAAGTGATGGGAGAGTGGAGTTGATTAAAAAGCATATGAAGGGCGGCACCCATAGCTCAGTGGGTAGGGCACTGGCCACATACACCCAGTTTGGCGGGTTTGAATCTAGCCTGGGCAAGCTGGACAACGACAACTGCAACAACAACAACAAAAAAACGGCCAGGGGCCTGTGGTCCCAGCTGCTTGGGAGGCTGAGGCAAGAGAATCGCTTGAGCCCAGGAGTTTGAGTTTGAGGTTGCTGTGAGCAGTGACACCATGGCACTCTGCCGAGGGTGACATGGTAAGACTCTGTCTCAAAAAAAAAAAAAAAAAAAAAAAGCATATGAAAACATGCAGCCCAATCTGTCCCTCTCCCCTTGAGAGCAGGCATAAAGAGAAGAAAAACACATAGGAGGGAAAGAAGTATAGCACAAGTCGTAACAAATAATAGCATTACAATGAAAGGTCTGTTTTATGAAAAGATTTCTAAGTCTTCAGTCTCAACTCATTCCAACACTACCAGACTGCTAGAGCAAATTCTAGTTTGTTCTAACATTTGGCTTTTCCAAAGGGTTAAATTCATTATTTCAGACTGGTACCAGTTTCACAGGTCACAACTTTGTGCAGCCTTGGAGACATGGGAAGGTGTAAGAAAACCAAAACTTCCCCTTCAATAAATTATGTCACCTGCCTCCAATCTTCTAAGGGGGGGGGGGGAGTTTTTAATTCCACCCTTCTGGGCCTTCACACAGCTAAATAAACTAAATAATACATCTATTCTGTAATTAGTCAAATGACTTGAACTCTGTAAACTTTAGGCACTTCATACATTTTAACGCCCTTTTTTCCCTAAAGGAAAAAAAAAATGCCTTTAAGGGGGCCTCTAATTTTCTAGAAATGTTATTTATCTAGGCTTGCCCCAAATCATCCCCAGTATTAAGATCTGGGATTGATTTGGAAGACCCACGTAAAGTCAAAACACTATTGCTTCTCAGGACAGTGGTACAAATGATTTTAAATGTCCCCGAATAAACCACAGAGCAGTAAAAGAGCCAGTGTTCAAAGAACCAAACCAGACCTACAATGGTAACCCTAACAAAAACCAAAACACGTTGGCTGGAATCAGACCAGTCTGGGATATAGCTTTTTTAACTGTCACTTGGCTTCTACTTTCAAGTTAGTAACTATTAAATTACTATACAGGGTATGACAAATCAAAGTACCATCTGATTTCTTAAGTCCAGCAGAGCTTTGCCTTTGTAGCACAAAAAGCTTCATTTCTCACACAGCTAACGTTATTTGAACATTTATCTGGATACTCTCACTTTATCCTGAAAACCATCCTATGACATAGGTATGGTCTTCTCATTTTCGTTTTATAGATGAGGAACAGGCTTAGAGGTTAACTGGTCACACCAGTAAGTGGTACAGCTGTGAAACTTAATCCATCCACAATGTGGCCCCTCTTGTAGTTCTCTTACACAACCCCCTCTCATAGAGCATTTCTGTGTAAGAACTTCCCTGTGCTTTACAAGTATTATCCTCATTCTTACATTCTCTCTTACAAAATAACACATAAGTAATCTCATCTATCAAGATCTTGTAACTTGCCACCAAAGTAGCTATTAGATATGTGGTAGGCAGTTAAAAACAAAAAAAAGCTTGCTTTTTATCGCATCCAGTTGATGATACTAAGGTTTTAAAAACTTTCATAAGTCTCAATGGCACTACCAGAACTCACAAATTTACCCTAAAACTTTGCTCTGTAGGTGCCAGGAAAAATAAGCCAAGAGAATAGGTGTTCTGTCATAGGTTCATTTTAATCTTTGACAAAATTTAATTCTCTTAACCAAAGGTCTCTGAATTGTTAAATATTAAGTTGCTAAAAGATTACTCATCCTACAGAGAAGAGTTAGCAATGATCCTCACAATAAGTGCCCTCAAAAAACAAAGTGGCAGAAGTGTATGTATCCAACTAAACAGAACATGTAGCTTGTAACAATACAAAGAGCTTTGTTAATGGTTTAACCTCATTACAAATAACTAAATTTTAATAAAGCTAAACAATGTTTTTATAAATTGTTTTCATTAAAACCTTTCCATTCACTTTGTATTTTTCCTTTTTTAAAGAAATCAAGAACCCAACTATACCACAAGACTATGAGGAAAGGACCAAGGAAGGGGAAGGGGGGGGGGAGGGTTGGGTGGAGGGAGGGCGATGGGTTGGGCCACATCTATGGTGCATATTTTTATCTATAATTAAAAAAAAAAAAATACTTTTAAAATAAATCTCTGGATTAATTTATGCTTCTGGATAAGAGTTCTCCAAAGCTCTGTCATAGTTCTCCAAAATGTCGGCACCACCACCGACTGCTCTCCCAACTCTGGGCAATGCTGCTGCGTCCTTCTTCTCTCACCTTTATCTGTCTACATCATCATGGGTCACCCAGAGTTTCCCATAACCAACAGGGCCTTTCCTTTGACCGTCCGTAAGTCTATCAGTCTCTACAATGGACTCAGATCAATACTAGACCTACCTATACCCGCTGGGCATTCAAAAATCATCATTTCATATTATATCTAATGTACTACAATATCAGAAATCTGAAATGTCGAATTTACCTTTAATGTCATATTTACAGTTAATGTAAAGTTTAAATGTACTTTCTCAGGGATCCATGCCAACCTCTCACACTGAACACTAAACCATAACACTGTTCCTCTTCCTTTCCACCTGAACCCTACATTCCTAGAAGCACCAATGGTGCTCGTTTAGTTCATTTTGAACAATGCCAACCATAATGTCACAAGCAAAAGTCACTAAATGTAACTCATCTTGGCGGCTCCATTTTTAATTTCAGTTTCAACATCAAAGACACAGGAGGGGAAAAAGATGCCCAATAAACCCCTTATATAAGTGGTAAAAACTTTAAAAGGAAAAAGGATCATGAAAGATATGAGAAGGAAAAAGTCACCTTCAACTTCTCCACCTTTCTAATATCATCCCACAAAAGGCAGCATAGAAAGGTAACAGAATAGAAAACAAAGGAACAGTAGAAATATGCTGGGGTTTTTTTATATGGATCACAATGATTGTAATTATAAAAGACTTTCTCCCAACTTGGAAAACTAAACAGGTCATTTCCGTATATACTTTCATCCTTTAAGAACATAATCTTGTCAAGAGTGGACAAGACTGCCATTGTAAAAGAAAATCCACAATTCCCATGCAAGTTTTGCATTTACTCCTAACATTCTATCATGCGGATGCAACTAATTTGATCCGACAAAGACAGTTAAGATTTTCTCAAGAGGGTTTCCTCATCATCATCACACCACAACCCATCTGGGCAGGTAGATGAGAGATGCTTGACACCTAATAATTGTTTGAATAGCTCCTAAATATAACATTAGAAGTAGTTAGATTGGAAAATGTGAAAAGAAAACTAGTGGTTTTTCCTTTAATATGTGCTAATTAAAAAATCAGCCTCCTTTAGGTAGAAACGTACTGTGTAAATCCTTGTCCCTTTTTAGGTAATTTCTTGAATGTGATAATTCTTAGAATATATAGATTTGCTGTTAGCAGAAAAACCAATTACTGAGTTGGTCTTTAAAACCAAACTTCACAGTGGATAAATCCTTGATAAAAATCTGCCTCTGCGGCATTCCTGCATGCAGAACAAACTGCTGTCTCAAATTCAAAATCAAAAGCCACATTACTAAGTTGAAGTTTCTCTTTGTTCCTTGTGACTCTTACATATAATTACACATACTGAATTACGTGCACTTTTCCCCATCACCTAGAACAGTGCCTGGCCCACTGACGATGTGCACTATGTATTTGTTAACAGAATGACTGATTCACACAGGGTACGGTGCATTCGTCACTATGACAGTGGGGAATACAAGCCACTGACTTACATACAATTACTTTTGTGTTGCAATATAATACCAAACATAGTATTCACAGTGCCTAGTATTTAAGTCTTTATGCCATGTGTTGCCACTGAACAAATTCTTAAACTGCATCTTTTCGCCCTCTATTTCCCTGTAGACTCTGGTGGACGGTCAGCAGAAGGGCCAGAACAATTCCTTCCATCCCTGTGTGCACATCCCATTTGTAATGTGACTTGCTGCTTTCTCCATCAAGAGACAGAGTTTATTTCACCACCTCTTGAATCTGGACTTGGCCATGTGACTTGATTTGACCGCAGAGACATTAGTAAATGAGACAGAGGCTTGAAAAGCATTTGTTTATTAGGATGGGTCCAAATGAATGGATTTGAGGTAGCGGGCTGGAAAGGCCCCCAAAAGAGCTGACCTACAGCCTGTTATGAGATGGCTGATGAGTGAGGCCATCCTAAATTATTCCCCATTTGGCCACCAGATGCATAAAATCACATGAATGATCCCAGCAGAAGATATACTGGGTATCCATAAAGTTGGAACTACTTTAAATTGCACATGAACTTTATGTCCACCCTGTATAAAGCTGAATTCAAGGTAAATTGCTATGCCAGTGAATTATGAACAAATTAATGGTTATTCTTTTAACCCATTAATTTCTGAGGGTGGTTTGTTACAAAGTAACAACAACTGATGCCCCCCACATAGCTGGACCAACCAAACATGGGGCCACATCAACCCAAATAGGCAAACAAAGGAAAGTACATTTTCTCTGCATTCCACTTTAAGTATTAATACACGGTTCAAACACTTATCTACTAACCCTGAACTCCCAACATGTTTGTCCTCTACTATGTTACCTGCCCTCATCATTTATGAGTTTCTTCCTTGAAGATTCTATGTGCATAAACCAAAGATTTAAATATCCCGCATGTGCCAGCAGAATAATTCAAACGTTCAGTCACAACTCTCCTCCCTCAGAGACAAGAAAGACATTCCAGATGGCTGCTGATTGGCTGAGTGACATTTTAAATTCTACTCTACTTTTAAGGAGCCACCCCTTCTACTTTCAGGTACCTGCACCCCAGATTAAACCTTCCTTTCAGGGATCAGAACAGTAGTGACCAGGCAGTCGGTTTTTATATAAATTAACACCTTGACTGAATGAATGTGATGCATTATTTTTATAAATAAACAACTGGATACTATTTAAAGTTGTCATGTTCTTATTGCATCTTACAATAAAAAGGTTGATGAACTAATTCATTGCTAAGTAACCCAGCCACTGCCTGGCTCAACCTGTCCATGTTCCTGGGCCTCTGTACCTCCAAGTCCTACCCTACGTGCCAGAAACCTCCACCATCCCAGTGCCCTGTGGGACAGCCTCTGACATCCACTAAGGAAAAAGGAAGGAATGGGAAGGGGGGGGAAGAAAGAGAGAAGGGGGAGAGGAAAAGGCTCCACTCTACTGCAAGTAGCACAGTTAGCAAGGTTATCTTTCCTTCTCAAGGGCAGACACTAGACCAAGAATGTATAAACATTTTTGAGTCAAAACCATCTCTATCTTCCTAGCTCAACATTCCAAAACAGATGTCTTGTGAATAACCAAATAATACTTGAGTATTTCAACTATGATTACCATGAAAACAGAAGTTATTCAGAGGACTTTTCAATCTGCCAGTTTCTACTCTCCAAACCACAATCAGAACCCCAAAGAAAGGCCTGAGCAGTCAAAATATGTAACCTAAAGGACATGTATTTGATTCTATAGGAAAGTTCTTCCAGAACTCAGTCCTCCAAGATTTCATTTCAATGGGCTGGGGAGGGCTGAGGGATCTGTATCTTTTTTTTTAAAGAGACTCCAGATAAACAAATGTGGAGCCAGGATGAAAGCCTCTGCTCGCAGCCTTCACCTGCAGGATTCCCAGGCTCGGGTATTACTCTCGATAATGCTAGTGCCGATGTTGGCCTATCTTCTCTCTCACCTTCCCCTTTAAATATTCCAAACATTCTGAAAACATTTTGAAAAGAAAATAAAAATCCTGGGTGGCGCCTGTGGCTCAAAGGAGTAGGGCACCGGCCCCAGAGGTGGCGGGTTCAAAACCAGCCCTGGCCAAAAACTGCAAAAAAAAAAAAAAAAAATGGAAGAAAGAAAGAAAAGAAAAATTCTTCTAGGCTCATTGCTTTCATTTTAGCCACATTTCTAATAAACTGGGCATATGGCATCTCAACACGTGACAGAAGAAAGCACCAACATCTGCAAACTGGAGGAGGCAAAAGGGCCATCCTATAGCTGTGGACTTCAAAGGTCTGATCATGACTTGTGGCAAGAAACAAAATTTTCATCACGACAAACTATGTGTATGTGTATCTATTTATGTGCACATTCATACACCAGATAAAAACTTCACAAAACTAAAAATATCCTTCTCTTCCATGTGATGAACAAATTTTTTTTGTTTAATTCTATTTATTACACATTTTTTTTTAAACTGCTGGTCCTCACGCATTAAATGGTTTCCATGAGCTATTAATGAAACAAAACTTGCAAGTTTAAAAAAATAGTGCTACAAGGTACTCCTTAATCCTTATTTAGTTGTGAATTTCTTTGTGAAACCAATAGAAGGCGATGAACCTTCTTGGGAAAACATACATGTAATAAGCACATAAAAGTTGACGCATGTTTGATACACTAGGTTAATAATTCCCACCATCAGCAAAGAGGCAATGGCCACCAACAGAAAAGGGAGAAAGATAGAGAGAGAGGGAGAGAGGGAGGGAGAGCCAGAAAGAAAGAGAGAGGGAGAGAGAGAGACTGAAACGGGGAGGAGGCAAACAAAGAAAAGAATATAGAAGTGATCAAAATAATTCTAAAAATATGACCCAACAGCCCCATGGCTCAGCAGGCCCTGAGTGCTTCATTATAACACTGAGTAAGAAGACAGCATAGCAATCAATGGCCAAAATGAGCATATTCTGTTTTTGATATATGCAATACATGTAGGAAACATATGTAACCAAAAAGTTAAGATATTAAAGCACAGCTTTAATATTTTCTGAGACTCAATAACATGGAACATTCCTCCACAAAACCAGATAAGTGAAACATTATTATACATACATAAAAACTCAGCATGGTTTTCCCATCTTTGATATCGTAATTCTTCCCATGGCAAGATAAAGATCTTTTGAAGCCCTAAGCCTTAAAAGTTTATATTTCAATTCCCTATATGAAATTTAAAATAAAATCATAACTAAACCCTGTAAGAAAATACTACAATGACCTGTTTTTGCCATAATGACTACTTTGGCACTTCTTTGAAATATCAAATTCTTCCAAAACATCTTTTTAAAGTCTCCGCTCTCCTGGGGCTCTAGCTAGGCATCCAACCTGTCTACCTAATGGCCTCCTTATTTTCTTCCAAATAAACTTTAGTTATTTGTTTCCATGTCTCTAGAATTCCTTAGAAACACACCTTCACACCTATGAAAGTGCTGGCACAGAACATACACTTAAACACCATTTTACTGAGCAACTCCTAAATCCCCAAGAGGCAGATATGAATTCTCTGCCTTTATGTCCACAACAATGGGGTGCAAAGAAGTGAAGCGATATTACACATTAGCTAGCAGAAGGGAAACCAAGACAAGTAGCCAAGAATCTGTTCCCTTTTAATCAGACCATACGATCCTCACTGTTAGGCCTAGGAAGCTTTGGCAAAAAGTAGCCAAGAAGCAGTGTACAAAGCCATACAAAGCGTCTTCAACCTTCATATAAGAAAGTATTCCTCTCCTGGGCAAGAGCCTCGCATTTGAGGAAAGCTGTGAGGAAACCTGAAATCCTCATATACCATGAATAAAGAAAATAAGAGACAGAGCTCTAGTTACAGGGAAATTTTTTGTCTCAACAGAAAAGATTTAACCATAATCATCCTTTAACTTTAGAGAAAAAAATCAGGTAGGTGGCAGTCTAAGAAGCAATATTTACTCAAATATCTTAATGCTAATTATTTAGTGTAAAATGTTATCAAGGAAATACTAAAGAAGGCAGAGGAGTCTTCTAGGTCTGAGTCTCAATAGTCACCAAGTCATGCTACTTTCACCCCTGAAGTAGTAATAGTTCAAAGCCAAGCCGAGCCAGGACTCACCTAATAACAACCCTTCACAAGGCTGGACAGTCACACTGGCTGCTAGACTGAGCTGAGGCCACAGTCATTTAACAAGCAAGCAACCAACTGATCAAGGGCCAACTTTAGACAAATCATAATGTCAGGCATAGTGGGAAATACAAGCAGCTCCCATGATCTGTGCACCTGAGGAGTTTATAAGATAGCTTAGGAGGTGAGTTTTTTACCCAGAAAAACATATAATCTAAGAGTTAAATAACTGCTCTAAACACTAAAACAAATGAATGGGATTTGAGAGATTCTTGGTTAAATGAGTCATTAGCCAGATTATCTCTCTGCCTAAGTGAGTGCACTGGGTGTAGATAAAGACAAGGTCACTACAAACTGTAGAGGTCCAAGAAAGGTCCAAGAAGACAGACCTGAGAGGGGCCAAAAGGACCAGCATGATTCAGGAAAGAAAAGTTTCCCCAAAGACTGGCATATGAGATATTAGGGGGAAGGTGATAATCGAACCCTGTTCCATACACCTTTAAAAAAATAAGTTAAAATAGTTGTCTCCTTCTAAATATACATATATATTTTTTAAATAAAAATAAATGAATAACCCAAAATATATATATATATTTTATAGTACTAATTGCCAGGGACTCAAACAGATAGTTTCATATCCAAGTTTGTAGTAGCATTACTCACAATAGCCAATAGGAGGAAGTAACCCAAATGTTCATCAACAGATAAAGGATAAACAGAATGCGGCAGACACATGCAGTGGAACATTATTCAGCCTTAAAAAGGAAGGAAATTCTGACACATGCTACAACACGAGTTAAAATACAGACAGAGGCACAAAGACCTACCTGAGCACATTTTAGAAACAAGAACATGAACAGCTTCCCTAGAGCAAAGACAACACGTGAGTCATTAAGACTGGGACCACACTGCAGAGAGCCCCGAATGTCAGGCCGAGGAGTCTGAAGACAGTTTTGAAGCAAAAAGTCAGCGTGTTATGAGAGGCTCGAATGATCAAGGTCATTCTCCTGTCAGTACTATATTCAAGCTCTTAACTTCCGATTCTGAAATGCCATCTTATATCAGTAATGCTTTGGTATATTTGAAATAGTGTTTGAACCTTGGCTCCAAATTATCTGGCAAAGTTTTTAGTTTCTTGTGAACTTGAGAACGTTATTTAACTTTTCTATCCCCTTGGGTCCTCATCTATACTAGAAGAAGACTACTAATTTCTCCCTCATCTAATTCTGATGATTAAATGAGACTGTGTGTCAAAGCACCAAACACAGCACCTGACACACAGCAAGCATTCCATAAGTATCACCTCTTATAATTAAATCAATTTAACTGGGCTCCACTAAAATCCATTGGCCACTGTAAATCAAAGCAGGACTTGGAAGCCTATATAAGATATGGTAACACCTCAGCTAAATTCACTAACAAGTCCTATCATACTAACGTCTTGAAGACTCTTACAGAACGGTCTTTGTTATACAGGAAACTGATGAGTTATCTATCAGATGAGCGTAGGAGGTATGTCTCAACGTTAACTGATATTCAATGTCTGGGTACTGAGGAAAAAGTATACAAGACAAGTTGGTGGGAATTTTCAGAAATGGCAATATGCTATTTATTCACTTCATGATGAGGGATCTATCCTCTTCCTAGGTCTTGGATCCTGGGAATTTGAGCATAAGGCAGTAAGACATTATGCAGCAAAGTCTTTTTAATTACACTTCTGTAAAACTTCCCAAATTCCTTTGCAGAGGGCCTTCGTCTTAATTAGTTTAAGACACTGTATAGTCCACCAAATGCTTTGTTTTCTAGACACAGTTTAAAACTGTTCAAAACAGCCTAAGTGAATGTAAGACCATAACAGATTTAGATGTCCATCTTAGTTTGATATTTTGTATACATATAGATACATGTTTTATATAAAGTCAGATGGACATTCAAATGTAATTCAGTATACATATCTCACATCTCCAGACTCAGAGACATATTTGTGATGCATATGGAATAAGGATATTAAACTGATGCTAACAGCCTATTTTAACAGGGAAGACACTGGAGGTACTAGACGGCTATAAATAACAACCCAAGATCTCACAATTAGGTCTATGACACTAGAACAAAGAAGAGTGACGTGGTCAGGCCTGCCAGCTGTCTGTCACACAGGTTGTTTACTACAATAATGAGCACAAACAGGAATCCCTGACACCTATCACCAGGCTACACAAAAAGCTGAGACCCAAGTCAAGGGCAGCCCTGGACCAACATGACATGAGTCCGTGAAGATTTCCCCTCCAGTTCCACGTCATCGTGCCTCCTCCCACCCATGTTCTGCTTCTTCCAGGCCCACTACTAGTTGGGCTTCCCCCTTCCTACTCCACAGGCTGACTCTAATTCATAGTTTCTGCTGTGTGGCTCATCATAGCCCCTCTTGGCATCACCACTGCCAGCATCTTACTTTCACTGATATAGTATTTTTTCAGTAAAGTTTGAGCAAAGAATTTGCTCTAGCCTTAGATCAGAAGCCCAAACATGAGCCAGGAGATTCCAGAAGCCACGGAAGTTAATGGTGGCCACAACTCTATCAGGAAAAATTGCTACTATCCCAAATATGCCTACACTACCATCACGTTATACTCTCACGCTCCTGAGCTGGCAGTCATTTCAGGCTATGAATTAAGGAACTCTATATGAGTTCTATGCCACACTGAAATACTGGCTAAAGATATCACCGTGGGCAGCCTTTATTTTAGACCAGGATGATACAATGCTACCGTACTGTCTTTGAGATAAACTCTGTAATGAGACAAGTATTTTCCAAATATATATACACCACTCTCCAGACCTAATAAAACTCCCTCATCTCAGGTCAGCATTGTCCCATGTGACAGGCATGCTATTAATAGTTGTGACAAGTCTTTAAAAAAGTATTACATGGTTAATTCAAACCAGTAACACAACAAAAATGAAATCTGTGCAATGGATATTAAAAAGAGAGGGAGGAACAGAAAGAGGGAAAGAAGAAAGCACAGAAAGGCAAAAACCAAAGAGCCTAGTGAAAGAACCCACAGCGTCTGGAATCCTGAAGCAAAGTCAGTCTGAGTTTGCAAGCTTTTCAGACAGGCCTGGCACCATAGACTCTGCTCCTGTGTGCCAGGCACTGGACTAAGATGTCCAGCACAATTCAGCAAGGTGAGCTCCACGATGACTACTTCACAGGCGAGAGACCCCTCATTATTTACAATGGTCACGGTGCTTCTCCAAGGCCAAGAGTCGAATTTAAATCTGTCTGCCAAAAGCCCATGCCTGTCACAACGTGCCACACTGTATTTTACCCTTCACCCCTTTCAAAGAGGAATTCAAAAAACAAAATATCCTCTCCTTAGCAACTAGGATCATCATTAAAACGTATCTGTACTACAGGTACACAGCAGACAAGGACGCACGTGAGACGGGTAGCGGGAGCAGCGACGTGTCCCTGTGCTGCACCCAGGCCTCCTCTTCCTCTCAGCCTTATGTCCACAGAGGCGAGGCCCACATGCAGGGTCCATCCCCTGCCATGCTGAGAACAGGAAGAAAAGTACTCTCCTCCCAATACCTTCTCCCACCTTCCAGAACAGGGAAGAATCACCCTCAAGGCCGCTGTCACTGTCCCTTGTCTTGCGAGCACCACATAATGAGTACTAGGACTTGGGAAATGAATGTGTGTCGACCATGTGACATCAGCTCGTGTCACTGCACTGCTGAGTGCTAACTCAAAACATGGCAGGAATGCTGACTATCATTTCAATGATGTGTCCAGGTGATTTTCAGACTGCCTTCCTCTAAGCCTACATATTCTTCAATAGCATACCAAATCATTTTGAAAATGCTGCATTAGTGGCACCATTAATGCTTATAGCAGTGGTGTGATCAGAGCAGAACTTCTCTTAGGAGCATGACTCTAGAGCCAGACTTCCTGGGTATGAATCCCCGCTCCACCTCTTACTTGCTATGTGACCTTAGACAAGTTACTCAGCCTTTCTGAGCCACAATTTCTTTATATATAAAATGAAGATAATTTATACACCCACAGCGCAAAGGACTCTAGTAAGAATTAAAGGAACTAATATATGTAAAGTACTTAGAACAGCACCTGGTACCAAGAAGGATGTGGTAAATGTTCATCCTTAGAATTTATTAAAATACCCATGAGAAACCAGTCTCATGGGAGTTATGGGACTCATCCCAGGTCTCAAAGGCTAAAAAAGTGGCAGGGCCAGGCCTGGAGCTTAGGTCTTTGCTTCTGAGTGATACCACATGCTTCTGCAGACGTGATGTCAGGCCTTAATTTCCTCCAAAACAAATTTCAGGTATGCTTTAATCAGAGTATTTAAGTTAATATATTATAAAGATTATGCACATTGCCTGCATGATGAAAAACTTAAAATTGGTAAACAAAAGATAAAAGTTTTTTGGTAAAATTGGTAAACAAAAGATAAAAGTATGTCAACTTCGAAAGTTGTAAGAAGAAATTTTCTAATCACCATAGGTTTTAAGAGAGCTTGCAGGGGTTGAAACCAGCAAGTTATCACCAAAAATGACAGTTGTTATAAAACTGTCCAAAAGAGGGTGGAGCAAGATGGTGGCCAAGTAACAGCTTCCCTGCAACTGGGCATGGTGAGTATGGGGAGATAAGACTCCAGGCATCTCTGGCTGGTGAGATCTGCCTATAATCATCCCTTTGAGGATACAGAAAGTCAGCAAGAGACTTCTAGACCCCAAAAGGAAGACAAAAACAGTGGAAAACTGGCAAATGATTGTGTGTGTTCGATCGACCTAATCTCGCCAGCAGCAGTAAGTACAAGCAGCACTGAGACTGCAAACCGGAAAGGCCTTACATGTAAACTGCTTTGGTGTTGTTGGACTTGGCAGTCAGTTGAACTGCCTTGGGGAAAGCTTGAGCAGGAGTGTGGAAAACTTTGGGCATTGTCTAGGGCCCTAGACAGAGACGCTAAGCTGGACAAAGCTAATAGTGCTCAGCTGTGGGCCACAGGGAGCCATTGTGAGAGAACTGCCCCAGCAAGCTCCGCACTCAGGGTCGCAGAGCAAGGATTGGCCGGGAGCTAGTAACCTAGTGACTAAGCAGACTAAAGGTGGTGAATGAGCTGTCTTATAGCCTTAACCCTCAGGTGCAGAGTGAGACCGATTTTGGCACACTGGAGCCTCGGGCTTTTGCCCTGGGTAGAGTGCCATGGTGTCATAGTTCATAGCAACCGCAAACTCCTGGGCTTGGCGCCGCCCAGACATCCATAAGAGCTGCGCCAGACCCCCGACCCGCAACCCATGCCGGGCCTTGGCATGCCCTGACCAGAAACTGTGAAAGCCATGCAACCCTGCATCCTCCCTCCTGTACCCTCCCTGCCTCCACATAAGCCCACTTGTCTGGCCAGGGACACTGGTAGCTGTGTGCCCTATGGAGCCCTCCCTGCCTCTGTGCAGAATGCTTCTCCTGGCCAGAGACTGCTGGAGCCTTGACCTCTCTGTGCCAAAGTCACTGGGTACCAGGCACTCCCAGAACCATGTGCACCACCTCTCGCCCTGTTGCTAGATCTCGGTGTGTCATACTCCAGAGCTGCTTCCACAACCCGAACTCCCTGGCTGGGGAAGCCCCAGAGGAACTACACAGAGTCACTACCTAAAAAATCCAGCAACAATAGAGTGATCCTGCTGGGGTCTAATATTGGAAAGACACCTCCCCAACTCTGAGGATGGCCAGAGGCAATGGTGAAAAACAATCATGAGGTGAAATCAACAGAAAAACTCTGGCAATATGAATAATCAAAGTAGATCAACTCCCCCAAGAATCAATGGGGCAGACACAGCACAAGATCCCATGCACAAACAAACAGCTGAGATGTCAGAAATCGAATTCAGAATCTGGATAGCAAATAAGATCAAATTAGAATTCCAAGCAGTAACCCAAAAGATATCTCAAGAATTCAACAATTCAAAGACCAAATGATCAAAGAGTTTGACACATTAAGACAAGAAGTTGCAGCCCTCAAATATGTGAAAAACACAGTAGAATACCTCAGTAACAGAATAGAGCAACCAGAAGAAAGGATTTCAGACATTGAAGACAAAGCTTTCGAATGCTCCCAAACTCTCAAAGAGGAAGGGAAATGGAGAGGAAAAAGAGATCACTCTCTCAAAGAGCCCTGGGATAATTCGAAGAAAACAAATATTCATATTATAGGGATCCCCGAAAGCAACGAAGTAGCTTCACAGGGCACAGAGTCTCTTCTCCATGAGATTATGAAGGAGAACTTTCCAGATATGCCAAGAGATTCTGAAATTCAGATAGCAGACAGTTTCAGAACTCCAGCATGACTCAACCTGAATAAGACATCTCCCAGACACATCATAATCAATTTCACTAAAGTTAATAT
>CAUYPK010139774.1:0-19465 GCA_963574355.1 Loris lydekkerianus | reverse complement strand
GTTTTAAACCATCAAAAACTGCATGGGAGCTGACACCCAGTTCTTCTGCCATCCCACGCACCGTTTGTGATGGGTCAGTCTCCACCAGGGTCCTCAAATCCTCGTCCTGGATTACTCTAGATCGACCACTTTGGGGCTCATCTTCGAGGCTAAAATTTCTGGAATGAAATTTCAAAAACCAACGTTGAATAGTGCATTCATTAACACTATCATTGCCAAATGCCTGGTTAATTTTTCGGGCTGTTTTGGCAGCGCTTTGGTTCAATTTGAATTTGTAGAGAAAAATTGGCCAAAAATTGCTTAATGACATTATATAGAAATAGGCTGAAAAGAATAAAAAAAAATAAAAGTAGAAAAAAATGAATAGCATTAATGTATAGAGTACAAAATTCTCCATTGATTAGTATATACCACGACACAGTAGAATAAATATTTATTGAGATATGGAGCTACAAAAACACATGACATTAAAACGGACAAAACTTTTGAAACAACCTAATATTTTCTGTGGTCCACATTTAACATCACTTTTGCAAGCAGGTTTAAAAGCCAGCATTAACCAAAATATTAAAATTGGATACTCTGGTCAGAAAATGTTTTATAATTGAAAAAAAACTATTAAATAAAAATTGTTTCCTATGCTTTATTTTTTATTTTTTGTAATGTCTTTTAGCTGCTTCCTTCAAAAATCCCTTCATTTTTTCTTCTTCCCAATATTGATGGTTATATTTAACATAGGTACAGCAGTGGAAATTTTTCCCAGAGGAGTTTTGCACCAGTTAACTTTATAATAAACAGAAAGTATAGTACTATTCAGACCCTTTATATATTTCACCAACATTGTACTAAAATTCACCTTTATAGTACTCATCCTTCAGATGAAAGAGATAGATGTGCCATGCTTTAAAAAGGAAAACATCTCATGTTTCCTACACTTAATTAATACCAATCATTCATTAGTTCAATTCAGTCACACTGTAGCTCAATTAAGGGTAATGTTTTTGTAACAATGATTTTTCCAGTCATTTATCAGTACAATGATGTTCAGTGCTACACTGCCAGCCCAAGAAAGCCAGGTGATCTTGCTGGCCATGCAGGAGCAATTATTAGGAGAGTATTTTACAATCAATGATCTGGAGCAATGGGCAGAAGAGAAAGAAAGTGGGATGACCTAAAAGGGGCAGCATGCCTAGATAGAACTTCCCATGCCAAAATAGCCATCAATGTTCCTTTCATCAGCTAACGACTTCTCATCTCCACAAGTGAAAGAGAAGTTAGTCCACTTGTCAAAGGCTGACACTCTTCCTCTGAATAGTTTCACAATTGTAATAGCATTTTCCTTTCTCAAGTTTGAAAAGAGAAGAAAACTCCTAAGGGAAATAAATGGGCTGTTCAGTGCATTATCCTGGAAAAAAAAAAAAAAAAAATAGAAACTACAATAAACACTCTCCAGGACTGGAAGGTGAAGATTTAGGTCAGAAAGTAGAAAGTTATACTCTACCATCATAGATTCTCTTTGAAATATTTGTCTCTGGGTCTGTTTCTACTTGAGATAATCAGCTGGCATGAGAGATACATAAATCTGCTTAACCTCATATTTTTACATCTGACCATTGAATTTTACATAGGAGCACTTCAGTTTTTTGTTGTTTTTTTTTTTTTAATTGCTGAAACATTTATTTTTCCTTTAATATATAACTCACTTGTATGGAAAATTATAAAATACCACTTTTATAATGCAAATGTATTATATGCTTTCACTATCGTTACAATTATTTATGAACAGTTAGAGGTACAACCTGCATGAATTTTCACAATTATAATCTGTGGCTTACCGAAACTATACCAGGAATATCCATTTCCCACTGTCTCAGTTGTAGGAGGTTGGGCATATTCTGTGTTTACCTTCTAAATTCCAGGGGCAGAATACCCACTATCTGTTACCCCACTAAGTACTCTTACAGTTAATGCAGGATAAATTATAGATGAGTCTTCCCTGAAGTAGCTTAGTGACAGAGAAAATTTTCATGGCATTGACCTATTGCTGGGGAGGAGACAGAACGAGGAGGGTTGTTGGTGAAATTGGCATTTTTAAAAAACATTTTAATGCAAGTACTATTTATGTTTTCCTTTTCCATTATAGTATCACTGAGAAGGTAACTATTCTATTTCTAAAAATTTTACATAAACAGTTTAAAACATATTTGAAACCTAGTATTTTTGGCATTACAGAATTGGCAGATTATGACCAAAAGGAACATGAGCAGTGAATACCCTAGAAGAACTTTTATTCCACAAAGTTCTTCAGTAATAAAATAATGCTTTTGGCAGTAGATTCTTTTTTCTGCATTGCATATACTTTCATAAAATATTCTTTCCCTGAGGCCATTTTTTTTTTGCAAGAAAAATCCGAATATTCATATACCCCTTTCTTCTTTTATCCTCAGATTCCAGATTTTCCATCTATAAGTCCTTTGTTTCCTGCCATAAATATATATCATTGTCTTTTCTATCATAATAGTGTTGCAGGAAGATGAGGCCCAGTGGACAGAAAGAGTACCCAAACACACTGTTTAAAAGAGGAAAGGTTTATCCAGCTGGTGGAGCAATGGCCCAGAATTCAAAGTGGCCACCCTCTGCAGCTGACTCAGTCTTCTCTTTTTTATCTCTAGTCAAAAAGTTCCAGCCCACAGGTACCTTCCTCATTGGTCAGTTTGAATCAAGTTATAGAAGCTGGCTCCAGCTTTGACAAAACCACGGGCTTTCACAGACACAGAAGCATCAACTTCCAGGTCCTGGGAAGTTAAGTTTTTACAAATTCCTAAAAGCTGAGTCACCATAGGAAGGACCTCCCAGGTGTATTCTTGGGGTCTCCTTGACAAGACCTCTGTTCTCTTACACCTTACTTCTGCGGATATCCTCTGTCAATAGAACTTGAACACCATTCAGTAACCTGGATAATAATCCATTAAAACTGCTTTGCAAATAAGGAGTAACAGAAACAAAATTTTAAAAAAAGGTTTTCTCTTATAAAGCCCAATGAAAGATAAGTAATTGTATGGTTGATAATAGGGAGAAAGAGAGATTCATGTTCTGCTCCTAGGAAGATGGCTTCCCAGCCCATCCATCAACTCCCACATCCTACTGCAAAAGGGGATGAATTAAGCATTTCTAACATATATATTATATTTTATGTCAATTAGAATATATATATAAAATATAATATATTAAATATAAATAAATATTCCCAGAGGAGTATTATATTCTAATAATAAATTAGAATATAATATAAAATATAATATATATATTTTATGTCAATTAGAATATATATATAAAATATAATATATATATTATATATATTATATTTTATGTCAATTAGAAATTGGTATTCATATACTTCTACTACTATACATTAGTGTACATCGAAAATTTTGCTGAGAAAATATCAAAGACTTGCTTATCACTCTGTGAGTTTATGTTGTTGATTTCTATGGCTTAAAACTTTAACAACATAAGACTTTTTGTTCTCTTCAGTTTCCTATGATGTCATAGAATTAATGTTTAACAAAGTCTGTGAAAAGATTGAGATTTTTATTTTAAAAGTTACTTTTCAACTTTTTAGACTAGCCAAAGAACTTGTCTAAAAGCATTTACTTTCTGTTCCAGAATTCACAGGTAAACACACAGTATAATTTTATTGAATTCAGCATATTAAGAAAATTAAAAGATGTAATTTTTTTCTATTTATACCCAAAATACAATCTGTGTATTTAAAAAGGAAAAAAAAAGAAAGAAAGAAAGAAAGAAAGAAAGAAACACTTCAAAGACAAGCTGGAGAAGTTATCTAGTCTGTCTGTATTTAAAATGAGCCAAAAGGAGAAAAAAAAAAAAAAATACCCAAATACAGTTGGCTAATTGCTTTGCAATTTGGTATTATTTCCTTGACACTAATGGAGAAATTCTAACACCTACACATCTAATGAGTTGGGAAGTTAGGAGCTTTCTTTGAATTAGGATATTTAGTTAGGGGAGAGAAAGTTTGTTTGCTGCTTAGAGAATAGCAGAGACTGAATGGACATAGGCTATGTCTGTATTCCAGTCTGTTGTGTATCAGTGTGTGGGTGTAACCTCAGGGCTTTGAGGTCTAAATTGAAACATGGACACATTAGTGTATATTTTCAATCTACTATGTTTAATGTCATGGTACATGTGCTATTGGCACAGGATTCCCCCATTCAAGGCTGGATAGAGGACCTCAGTTTCTTAGTCCTGAGCAATTTCATGAAGGGACCACCCTGCCATTTTGCATTCATTCCTTTGTTGACACATTCTTTAACATCCCAACTACCAAGTCTTAGCCAAATATAATTCTCCAGACCTTATACCCCTAGACAAAGAACCCACCCCCACACACTAAGACTTCCCACCTTGAGTCTTCCTCTCTGCCAGATGCTCTGGTGCTTTTTATTCCTTCTGTATTTCTTTCTGTCCAGTAAATTCTATCTTATCTGTGGTCTGTGGGTTCATTCTTAGAATCCCAGGGACCAAGGACCCACTGCAGAAAGAAATTCCAGTAACACAGTCAGAGCACATAGAGTGGTCATTAAATCATAAAAATAATGAACGACAGCAATAATTATTAGTGCCAAATATGAAATGCTCTTTATGTTCCAGGTTCACTGACTAATGCTTCATATACATTAGTGCTTGAGTCCTCGCTGATGAATATATTTACAATTGTCCACATCCAAATTAAAACCAACAATGATATCAGAAGCACATGAAAAAATGCTTCATTTCCACAATTCCTAGGTAGAAGATCCAGGATTCACTCTTATATTTGTCTAAATCTAAAGTTCACATTTTTAACCCCTCAAATATAAACCCCACTTTATATTTGCAGGCATGGCTTTCAGGGAAGTTTCTGGAGGAGACACAACATAGGTAGAACTGAAAAGAATTATTAAATTAAGCAGGCAAGGAAGGTGAGTAAGGAAGCTAACTTAATCAGGAAGAATATTGTTGACATATGAGGTAAAGGGAGCAAACTATGTTTACTTGGAAAATGAAGAAAATTTTTGTCCTGCAAGTATAAATTGCATAGAGCAAGGTACAGACATGAAGTTGAAGAAATAGGCTAGGACTGGATTATTAGGGATCAAATGCCAAAATGGGAAGCCAGGGTTCCATTGGCTCCTAGAACATGTAGAAAGCTTAAGCAGGGGAATTGTGTGGCTGGATTTGTCTTTGATGGGCGTTCCATCACACGGGGTGAGAGAACATCTCTTCAAGCCTTTATCAAGTTATTTAAATGAGAAAATGGAGCAACATCTGTGAGCAAAGAAAAGGATGCATCTGAAGAGGGAATTTTTGGGCCCTGCCATGTGCCTGAGGCCTAGTGCAACTTCCTGAGCCTGACTAGATGTAGATTCATGGAGCTACTTCCACGTAGCAATGACTCAGCAAGGCCCGGCCTGAAACTGCCTCTACCTAGATACAGCCAACGTGGTACCATGCTATTGGCCCAACCCTGTCACGCACCTCATCCCCTGCCTTCTTTTCCCGCCCCTTCCCCACGCTCTATATAAGCAGCTACTTGACGCAATAAAGTTGAGTTCCTGCTTAAAAAAAATAAAAATAAAAATAAACTATGTGAAGAAAAAAAGAAAAAAAGAAAAGGATGCATCTGGAAAAGGGGGAACAACTCCACACATGAGTTCTGAAGACTGTCGAGTGTTAGAAGTAGGACTTTGGAAATCCTCAGTGGAGGAAGTCACAGCTGTTTCTGGCTTTGGTCTAAGCAGCCTTAGGGGCCTTGCATGGGGTAAGACCATGATTTGTCCTCTGGTCTGACTGGGTTTGTCTCACTGTTTCAGACTGCAAACTGGAATCTGGGCACATTGGGTTTGCCTCACGGTTAAACAGGTATACCTGGTTACACTTGGCACGTACTGTCTGTATTTAGCTTTACAAAGCACTCCTTCTGAGTCATGATGACTCATCCTCCCAATTCAAAGTTTTTATAAATCCTCTTTCTCTTAAAAGCTTGTTTGGAGGTTCTCGCAGGGGAGTGCATCTACTCATATACCTTTGACTGAAGAACGGTGCTCCTCTATCAGGGAAGGTTGTCCTCTTGACCAAGCACTCAGCTTCTTTGGGAGAGATGCACATGGAACTGTGAGGGAGGAAGGGGACACCCGCCTAGCCAGCCAGATCAGCCAAATTAATGTTGGTGGTCAATGGGGTGACAGATGTCGCAGCCAGATCATCCTCACATCCAAATCCTCTTTCTCTTTTCTACTTAACAGCCACCCTCTTTCTCCCTATCACAGTCAACTACTTTTCACATATTACACCACCGCTCAAGCGCCTATCCTCGGGATGGTATTATTCACCCCCCAAGCAGATCAGAGACCCCCCCACACACACACACACTCACAGTCCCATAGTTCCCCATATTTCTCTTCCACAGTACTAATCACAAGTCCTTATGATATTGTTAAAGAGATTATTTAAATAGTGCCTACTTCTTCCATTACATTGCAGCTCCCCAATAAAGGACAATATGTAAATATAATAATATCAAATATCTCTCACAAGCCTGGAACGTTTTCTGGAACATTGTGTGGGATAAAAGCATATTAATTTAATGAAGGAATAACTTTTCCTTTATGCTTTCCCATTTGGGATCTTAAAAATGATAATTATATCTTATAAGCTCTCACCTCATTGATCTCCCTCATGCTTATATTTAAGAAACAATAATAACCAACTTGAGGATTTAATTAAACATTCTAGCAAACATCCTTGTTAGGACTTTCATAGTTTGGTCACTCATTCATTCATTCATTCTACAAATAATAATTGAACACAATTTCTTCCTCTTCATGTCACCAGACAAAGATGGTCTGACCTCCTGTCACTGTCAGCCAATATGCAGAGACAGGATAGGTCCACCAAACTTTATTTGTCAGAAGGCCAGAGATTCTGGAGAACACTGAGAGTCGTCTCTCCAACACTGTTTGGTTTTTCCATTTCCAAAACCACAGTTTTATACATAAAAGTTGAAAGTGAAGACTTTAACTGTTATTTTAAATAATAATCAGCAAAACCCAGCGACCCACTGAAACATTTCTAATTTAAAAGTTAATCTGCTAAATCAATGCTCCTAAACTGCTCAAGATAGGCATCCTTAGGGTAAGAGCTAAATTTACAAGACAACAAGAATCTAAGATAGGAGGTAAAGGTCACTTAGGACCAAAACTGACCAGACCAGCTGTGTCCTGTCAGCCCCAGCCTAACTGACTCCATCTTACTCTCAAGTTCTGCCCCCACTCGAATCTTGGCTTTCTACATTTTTTTTCTTTTAACAAACTAATCCTACCAGCAGAAAATAAGTTGCCAGAATTCCAGTCCCTTGTGGTTTCTACTAAAAATTGCCTGCAAAATGCCTCATGGCCCTATTGTTATTTTCATTAGAAAGCAAATTGCTTGTGATACCTTTGACAGAATTAAACGGAAGCATAAAGTCAGCACTACCTTATTATGGAGTTGAATTTTCAAGAAAGGAATGGGGTTTGTCAGATGTAGAGTTTCATTGTAACTTTAAAAAAATAAAAATAAAACAAAAGGCATTAATCAGAACTCAAGTCGCTGCATGAGGACCCATACTCTGAGTATCTAGTGATAGTTTTTGCAAAGAATTTTCCCTTATAATGATCATCCCTGCCTTGTTATTGTTTCAAGTGGTTGCAAGGAAGTGCTTTCTTCCTGCTATTTCAAAGAAAACAAGAATATTTTAAAGGTTTGGTATTTGAAAAGCTTTCTCCTTTCTTCAATTCAAAGTATTAAAAGATTTGGTATATTGTGTTGTAAATGAAATAGTGCAGTTGAAAGTTGTTTTTGCAGCTTCCTCAATGTGTCATGTTGATGCTAACCTTTTCAAAAGGAAATGCTTTGAGGAACTTTGATTATAAAAACAGTGCACTCTGAGTTGAAAGTAGGAATTTAGAAGGAGGGTGAACAAAATGGTTTATATATGTTACTCAAGAGCATTTGGTGAGTATAATGAATCATACTGAAGTATGGCACTTGTTTAAAATGTTATATATTGTCATATGGAATATGAGTGTATAGAACCACTCAATTTATGTATCTACATATTTTGTTGAGTCTTTTTTAATGATTGGTTCTTCTCAAGGAAAGACTTAAGTAGGTTTTGCTCATTTTTCACCAAGTATGAATCTTTCTAGACTTTACCCATCTATAGAGAGACAACCAAATAGAGCAGTGATCACCAGCTTTAACAATGAAATGACAACAGTGACTTTTCATAGGCATTTCTTTTAGCTCACACATTGCTGCGCTCTTATTCCATTACCTGAAGTTCATGTTAGATCCAGTTGACATGGTCCTGGGAATCACTCAAAGGTATAGGACCTCCCATTTCCTTCACTTAATATGAGTAATTCCCATTATATACTTGATTCTGATTCAGCCCTGGGTTATCTTATGACTAAAAAATTTAGACTCTAGTACAAGTTTCCGTTCTTTACGTCTTGTTCTCTCTTGGCATAAAATGTTATGACAACTGCACCTGGATATGCAACCAAAATTAAATTCTGCTTCCTGATAAGTCAGGCATAAGAATATGCATTTAGATGAACCAAACAATCTATATTTTAAAAAACCTCAATTGTTCTAATGCTAAATCTGATCATTTCCAAAAATCTACATATTTAAAATGTCATTTGATTGACTTAATTGTACTCTTTCATTCAGGTTTCTTGTCCCACAGAAAGACAAAGTTTCAGCAAGCTAAGCTGAGCATATCAAAAGTAAAAAATATCAAAGAGAAATGCTATAAAATAAAAACACTACAACAGAACAAAAGAAAGCTTTCTGTGGTTCATTAATAGACTCCACATAACTGAGAAAAAAATTATTGCAGTTAAAAATGGGCCATTTGGAAACTCCTAAAATGTATGTAAAAATAATTTTAAAAGGCCGAAGAGAACATTTAAAAAAAAACTGTTGTAAAAATAAAAATAAAAATATTAAAAATTAGGGGCATAATATCAAAATGCATAACATATATATGATTAGAAGGAAAATAAAGGGAATGGTGCAAAGAAAGATTTGAAGTAATAATGACCAAGAACTCTCCCAAATTAATGACAGGCACTAAGTCACAGATCCAGGAAATTCAAATAACAAGCAGGAGATATATATGTGTGTGTGTGTGTCAAACACTACTAAGAAAGTCAAATTCAAACTGCAGAAAATTAAAGGTAGAAAGAACGTCTTGAAATAAGTTAAATAAAAAAATACTTATAAAGAAACAAAAATAAAAATGAAGACTTATTAAAATCATAAAGCATGAAGAAAGTTGAATGAAATCTTTGAAATATTTGGCATATTGAAAAAAATAAATCACTAACCTAAAATTCTATATCCAGCAAAATTATCCTTGAAAAGTGAAGAATAAGTCAAAACAGGAAAACTAAAGGGTTTCATTGCCAGCAGATGTCCCTGAATGAAACATTAAAAGATGTTGTTTGAGAACAAAGAAAATATGTCATAAAATGTATATCTACACATAAGGATGAAAGATTGAAAGGATAAATAAAGGTAAAATAAATACTTTAGTGTAGTTATTTTTAAATGATTAAACAATAACTATTTGTTGAAAGCAATAACAATAACAATGTATTTGGTGATTCTAGTATATGAATAAAGTAAATGAATGATGGCAATGTTATAAGGGATGGAAAGAAAGGATTAAAAGTACTCTCTTTTAAGATACTATCACTACACATCATGTGATTTAGTGCAATTTTAAGGTCAATTTAAATTCATTTCAAATGCATGTTGTAGGCTCAGCACCCAAATCACAGTGGTTATGGCACCTGCCACATACACGGAGGCCTGGGCCTGCTAAACAACAATGACAACTGCAACAAAAAATAGTTAGGCATTGTGGTGGGCGCCTGTAGTCCCACCTACTTGGGAAGCTGAGACAAGAGAATTGCTTGAGCCCAGGAGTTTAAGATTGCTGTGAGCTGAGATATCACAGCACACTACTGAGGGAAAAAGAGTGAGACTGTTGTCTCAAAAAAAAAAAAAAAGTTGCAAATCCAAGGGCAATTACAATAACATTTTATGAGAGAGACAGAGGGAGAGAGAGAGAAAGAGAGGCAAAATAGATGAGTCAAAAACTCATAGAACTAAAAGAAAAAATAGAAAAATTTAATATTAAGAGACTTCAATACTTCTTTGTCAGTAATTGGCAAGTCAACTAGGCAGAAAATTAGTAAAAATAAAAAGAACCTGGACAACATTATAAATCAATTTTATCTAATTAACATTTACTGAATAAACAAAAGCAATGGAATGGAAATTTTTCTCAAGCTCACGAGGAACATTCACCAAATTATACCACATTCTTAGTCAGGAGATATACAAATTTCAGAGAGTAAGAATTATATAAAGTATAGTATCAGGTCACGGTGGATTTTAAACCAGAAATCAATAAAAGAAATATAGCTAAAACATCTCCAAATATTGGCAAATTAGACAATGCACTTCTGAATATCATGTGAGATAAAGAACAAGTCTCAAGAGAACATTTAAATAATTTAAAATAAAAGAAAATTAAAATGCACCTTATCAAATTTTGGAGCAATGCAGTGAAAACAACAATTATAAACTTATAGTATAATATTAAATGTCATCTCGAAATAGAGAAAAGAACTACAATTAATAACCTCAGCTTCTACCTTTGGAAAGTATATTTAAAAAGGTAGTTTAAACCTCAAGCTAGCAAAAGGGAACAAATAATGATTAGAATGGAAATTTAAAATGTTGAAAATAAAAAAATAACGTAAAAACGTCAAATACACTAAGGAATAGTTCTTTGAGAAGATCAATAAAATTGATGAAACTTCAGCCTGGTTAACCAATCAAAATGTAGAAGAAACAAATTGATAATATCAGAAATAAAAGAGTTATCACTACAGAACCCATGGGCAGTAAAAGGATAAACAACTATTGTGATTAACAACCATATGCTAACAAATTTAATAACTAAGATTAAATGGTCAAATTCCTTAAAATACATAAACTTCTATTTTTTTTTTTTTCTTTAGACAGTCTCACTCTGTTGCCCTGAATAGTGTGCCATGGTGTCATCATAGCCACCTCACATTCTCAGACTCAAGGGATCCTCTTGGCTCAGTTCCCAAGTAGCTGTTTACTTGGGTACACCACCATACCCAGCTAAATTTTCTATTTTTAGTAGAGAAAAAGCCTTGCTCTTGTCCAGTTAGTCTTGAACTCTTGAGCCGAAGTATTCCATCTGCCTTGGCTTCCCAGATTGCTAGGATTATAGGCATGAAACACTTCCCTGGCTGAAATACATAAACTATTCAAACATATACAAAAGAAAAAAGAAAGATAACATGAATTTTCCTAATCTATTAAAGCAATTGAATCAATAGTAACATAACCTTCCAATAGGGAAAGCATGAGACAAAGATAATTTCCTTAATGAATTTTACCAAACATTTAGGAAATAAATAATATTAGTTCTCCACAATTTCTATCAGAAAAATAGGAACAGGTAACCTCATTACCCCACTTTCAAAGTAAGATAAAGACATTAAGAGTAAAGAAACTGCTAACCAATATCTTTTAAGAACAAACTTAAAAGTCCTCAACTAAGTAATATTAAATTAAATAGAATGTATAAAAACAATAACATACCATACCCAAGTAAAATTCATTTTAGGTATGGAAAGCTAAGTTTTATTCAAAAAGTCAATTACCATAATCCACCAAAAAATTATATATTTATAATAATTGACACAAAAATGTAAGTGAAAATATCTAAACATTTTAGTGATAAAAACTTGCAGCTTTGTTAGTTTGGTTTATAATTTTGAGATCTTTTCACTCATACACAAAAACTAAGAACTGGTTTTATTTACTGTTGATTCTTTTTTCCCCATCTGTGGATGAAATAACTGAAGCCTACAGGAATGAACTAGTGCTACTGAACTGTTTAAATTATTTTTGTGTTAATAGTACACTTTGAGTCTTTTCCACATTAAAAATCTTTCTGAATTATAAATGTTTTCTTTACATTATTTAACAATGTATACTGTTTAAAAAAACAAACTGAATTCAAACTTTGGGGGTTTCTCAGCAGCCATTAATTGTACATTTTGCACTAACTCTGGGTGTTGTGCTTGTAAGATTGCGCTTTGTGCTTCAAATTTCTTTAACTCAATTTAAAAAAAATTGTAAAAGTACAACAGCTAACATCATACTTATTGGCAAGAAACAGAACTTATACCTTAAGATCAGGAACAGACGAGGATGTCCTTTCTTGTCAATACTGTACAACCTTGTACTGAAAATTTTAAATAATACAAAAGAGTTAGAAAAATAAACAAAAAGTATTCACATTGGAAAAGAAATAAATGTCTTTATACACACATGATATGATTTTCTCTGTGGAAAATCCAAAGAATCTATCAAAAACAATAGACAAATATAGAAGTTCACAAGACACAAGGTCAATACCCAAAAATCAATTGCATTTTCACATATCAGCAAAGAACAATTGGGATTTGAAATTAAAAAAATTAAAATGTAATAGCATGCCCAAAATAGCATGCCAAAAATTAAAACGTAACAGCATGCCCAAAAAATTAAAATGTAATAGCATGCCCCAAAATAATGAAATACTTAGGTACATATGTAACTGTACACATATATATGATCTGTATTTAAAAACTACAAAACACTAACGAAAGAAATCAAGGAAGGTCTCTCTAAATATATGGAGAAATGTCCTATTTTTATAAATTGAAAGAAATAATATTCCTCAGATGACAATTCCTCCAAACTCTTTCAAATAATGTAATGAAATCCTAAAGAAAACTTGAGTACACCCATCTAAAATTTCACTGAGGCTCAGAAACTGTTAACCTAAAAATATGGTGGTTGAGAAGGGACAATAAGAAAGGGAATCTAAGGTGGAGGTAAGTAGACAACATAGCCTGCTCAACTGGGAAGTCTGGAAGGGCTCATAAATGTGGGTAGGAGGTAACTTAAGAATCCAATGACCAATAGAAAGAAACAATAACCACTGACCAATAGAAAAGGGAAATAATGCTTAGGGCCGGCAGACAGGCCAATGAAAGACTTGCAACCAATTTCAAATGAAGAGAAAGAGGGTATTTAGATCTCTGCGGGGCCACTGCATCTCAGGCTCTCTCACCTTCTTACCATCATGAGAGGGATTTACTTTCAACTCTCTTCCAAAGTGCTCTAAACTTTCGGTTTGTTTCTCTTTGTTAGCTAAAACTTGTGCAGGTTACTTTTGCTCTCTCTTCATGCTGCCTGTGCTGCTCAGTTTTATTTTCTGTTTCCATTCATTTTTGCTTTCATTTAACACTGTGCCTTGGTTGAACTTTCTAGTTCAGCTGAGTAATTAAACCAGGCCAATTGGGTTCAGCAAAACTGGGACCCCTGACTCCCCCACAGTGTTTGGCATACTGGGGATTTGAATTAAAGAAATTGAAAGGCTTCAGAAACAAGCCTTACGAGGATGGTCTTCTCTGATCTTCCCTTGCCCCTGAGGATGGTCTTCTCTGATCTTCCCTTGCCCCTTTCTCTCGGCTCCTCTTTCTTTAAGAAAGCTCTGGGAAAGGCTTTCTCTGAAGTTTTCTTATCTGATTAAGAAAGAAGCTCCTCCATAATATATGTAATTGTCTTAGAAATCCTTCCCTGGGAATTTTACCAAATAACTAGGAAAAGTTAACCACCAAAAAGGAGAAAAGACTGAAAGTTGTACCACACCCAGACAGACTTTTCATCTATTCTTCTGAGGCCACCTCAAAGAGAGTACCTGAGATACTAGCAAAGTATCTCAGAAATGGAAGAAAAAGTATCCAATGCACTCAGTCCTACTATGAAGCTAATTTATAGCTTTCACATGAAGGCTATAACCCAAATATAGCACGAGAATATGGGGAAAGGGCCAAGGAAGGGGAAGGGAGGGTGGAGGTTAAGGTGGAGGAAGGGTAATGGGTGGGGCCACACCTAAGGTGCATCTTAGAATGGGTACAGGAGAAACTTACTAAATGCAAAATACAAATGTATACATACAATAACTAAGAAAATGCCATCAAGTCTGCATTGAACAGTTTGATGAGAATATTTCAGATTGTATATGAAAACAGCACATTGTACCTCTTGACTGCACTAATGTACACAGCTATGATTTAACAATAAAAAAAAAAAAGAGAGAGAGAGAGTATCTGAAAGACTTCAGTTGCATAATAAGACAATCTTTGTTTATGGTAAAGGTCTGTCTTCCCACATCTTGCCATGCCCCCCCTTCACCTCCCTCTCCCCACCCAGCTCAGGGAAATGTTGTCCAGGCCAAATGCTTGTCTGGGGGGATCTTTCATTTTCCCATAAAAATAATTTACTATACTTCATAATTGCCTACACTCTCATCTCTCTCTCCCCTATGAAGAGAAACCCATTTAAACTCCAGTCATCTAGCCCTTTTTGAGTCTTATTTTATATGTCTCCTGCAGTTATACCTGATAATAAATGTTATGCCTTTTCTCTTTGTATTCTATCTATATCAGAAGTCAATCTTCTCAGGGTGGAAGAGAAGGTTTTCCTTCATCCCTATAGATTAAAAGAAAAGGCAAAAAGACCTAGGATAGCAAACACAATCCTAAAGAAACAAAAGAACAATGCTGGATAATTTACATACCCAATTTTAAGACTTACTAAAAAGTCATGGTAATTAAGACAATGAGGAATTTGCAAAAAAATTGATACCAATGATACATAGAACAATGGGATAAAATAGTGAGCATATAAAGAGGTGCAAACATGTATACAAATGATCTTTTAAAAAGATCTACAGTCCATTCAATAAAGCAAGATTGACCTTTTAAACAAATACTGTTAACCTTTTGGCTCTCTGAGAAGCCCCATGAAGGTCAGCAAGAACAAGCACCTTACAAAAGGAGGCAAAAATGGAGCCAAAAAGGAAATGGTTGATCAATTTTCTAAGAAAGAGTGGTATGATGTGAAGGCACCTGCTATGTTCAATATAAGAAATACTGGGAAAACACTAGTCAGCAGGACTCAAGGAACAAAACTTGTATCCAATGGCTTCAAAAGTCATTTGTTTTAAGTATGTCTTGCTCATCTGCACAATGATGAAGTTTTATTTAGAAAAGTCAAGCTGATTACTGAAAATTTTCAGGACAAAACCTGCTTGATCATTTCCCATGGCATGTATCTTACCTGTGACAAAATATGTTCCATGGCTTTAAAATGGCATACTTTGTGGGTTTTTTTAAAATTATTTTTTATTAAATTATAACTTTGTACATTGGTGCATTTATGGTGTTCAGGGTAATGCTTCAATATACAATGTGAAATGCTTACATTGAACTAACTAACACATCCATCACAATTATACTCATTTCTTAATAGTTTTGAAATGTACCATTACATCATGCATATTAGGTGAGGTCTCCCCAAATACCCTCCCTCCTCCCAAGGCCCCCCTCCCCTCCTCTATCTTTCCTCTTCCCTTCTACTTTCTGGACTATAGTTATGTTTTGCCATTCATATGAGTGTGTAGGTGATTACATATTGATTTCATAGTAGTATTGAATACATCAGATACTTTTTTTCCCATTCTTGAGATACTTTACTAAGGAGACTATGTTTCAGCTCCATCAAGGTAAACATAAAAGATGTGAAGTCTCCATCTTTTTATGGCTGCATAGTATTCCATGGTGTACATATACCACAATTTGTTAATCCATTAATGGGTTGATGGGTACTTGGGCTGTTTCCATGTCTTGGCTATTATGAATTGGGCTGCAATAAACATTCTGGTGCAAAGTCTTTGTTGTAAGATAATTTTTGATCATCTGGGTATATACCTAGTAGAGGAATTGTAGGATCAAACAGTAGGTCTACTTTTAGTTCCTGGAGTGTTCTCCAAACATCTTTCCAAAAAGGTCGTATTAGCTTGCATTCCCACCTTCAGTGTAGAGCTTTCCCTTCTCTTTGCCTCCTCACCAACATCTGTAGTTTTTGGATTTTGTGATATGAGCTAGTCTTACTGGAGTTAAATGATATAAAAGTGATTTTGATTTGCATTTCTCTGATGATTAAGGATAATGAGCATTTTTTCATGTCATGCACCTATCTTCATCAGAGAAATTTCTGTTCAAGTCTCTTGCTCACATAAAAAAGGGGTTATTTATTCTTTTCTTGTTGATGAATTTGAGCACTTTGTAGTTATCAGACCTTTGTTGGAAGGATAACCTGCAAAAATCTCCCATTCTTCAGGTTGTCTGTTTGCTTTCCTTACTGTCCTCTTGGCTGTGCAAAAGAGTTTTAGTTTGATCAGATCCCAGTAATGTATTTTTGGTATTGCTTCAATTGCCCAGGGGGTCCTCCTCATAAAATATTCTCCCAGGCCAATTTCTTCAAGTATTTTCCCTGCACCCTCTTCTAGTATTTTTATAGGTTCATGTTTTAAGTTTAAATCTTTTATCCAGTGAGAATCAATATTTCTTAATGGTGAAAGGTGGGGGTTCAGTTTCAGCCTTCTCTAGGTTGCCATCCAGTTCACCCAGCACAATTTGTTACATAGGGAGTCTTTCTCCCACTGAATATTTTTTATAAGCTCTGGAAGATCAGATGACGATAAGTAGCTGGGTTCATCTCTTGGTTCTCTATTCTGTTCCATAAATTTATGGCTCTGCTTTTTGTACCAATATCATGCTGTTTGATCACTATAGATTTATAGTATAGCCTGAAGTCTGGTAATATGATACTCCTGATTTGTTTTTATTTCTGAGTAATGTATTTGCTTTTTGAGGTTTTTTCTGATTCCATATAAAACGAAGTACTATTTTTTCAAGTTCTTTAAAGTATGACAATGATGCTTCAATAGGGATTGAATTAAATCTGTAGATTGCTTTGGGTAATATGGATATTTTAACAATGTTTATTCTTCCTAGCCATGAGCATGGTGTGTTTTTCCATTTGTTAACATCTTCAGCTATTTCTTTTCTCAGAGTTTTCGTAGTTCTCTTTATAGAGATCTTTTCTGTCCTTTGTTAGGTAAATTCCCATCTTCTTTGGCACTATTATAAAAGGAATAGAATTCTTGACTGTATTTTCAGCTTAACTATTGTTGGCATATATAAAAGCTACTGACTTGTAAGCATTAATTTTGTATCCTGAGATGCTGCCTTGATCACTTCTAAGAGTTTTGAAGTTGAGTCCCTGGGATTTTCCAGGTATAGGATCAAGTCATCAGTGAAGAGTGAGAGTTTGATCCCCTCTGACCCTATTTGGATACTCTTGATCACCTTCTCTTGCCTGAGTGCAATAGCTAAGACTTCCATTACTATGTTGAATAGCAGTGGAGACAGTGGGGATCCTTACCTTGTTACCAATCTGAGAAGAAATGTTTTCAATTTTACACCATTCAATATGATATTTGCTGTGGATTTACTGTAGATGGCCTCTATCAGTTTAAGAAATGTCCTTTCCTTGCCTATTTTCTTAAGACTTTTGATAATGAAAGGATGCTGGATATTATCAAAGGCTTTTTCTGTGTCAATTTAGAAAATCATATAGTGTTTGTTTTTTATTTTATTGATGTGATGTATTATATTTATAGATTTGCATATGTTGAACCAACCCTGAAACCCTGGAATCAAACCAACTTGATCATGGTGTATAATTTTTTTGATGTATTGTTGAATTCTGTTTGCTAAGATCTTATTGAATATTTTTGCATCAATACTCATTAATGATATTGGTCTATAATTTTCTTTCTTTGTTGGATCCTTTCCTGGTTTGAATATCAGGGTGATATGTGTTTCATAGAATGTTTTGGGAAGTATTCTTTCTTTTGCTATGCTTTGGAAAACGTTGTATAATATAGGTACTAGCTCCTTTTGAAAGGTTTGATAGAATTCAGATGTGAAGCTATCTGGTCCTGGACTTTTCTTTTAGGGGAGATTTCATATTGTTGATGCTATTTCAGTGATTGATATAGGTCTATTCAATATTTCTAATTCTTTCTGGTTGAGTCTAGGAAGGTGGTATGCTTTCAGGTATCGGTCCATTTCCTTCAGATTTTCATATTTCTGAGAATAGAGATTTTTGTAGTAATCATTGAAGATTTTTTCAATTTGTGAAGTGCCTGTTGTTATTTCTCCTTTACCGTTTCTGATAGATGATATTAGAGATTTTACTTTTCTATTTCTGGTTAGATTAGCCAAAGGTTTATTACTTTTGGTAATCTTTTCAAAAAACCAACTTTTTGTTTCATTGATCTTCTGAATGATTCTTTTCTTTTCAATTTCATTTAGTTCTGCCCTAATTTTGGTTATTTATTTTCTTCTGCTGGATTTGGGGCTGGAGGGTTCTTCCTTTTCCAGTTGCTTGAGATGATCCACTAAGTTGTTGACATCCTCTCTTTCTGTTTTCTTGATGAAGGCTTCCAATGCTATAAATTTCCCTCTTAGGACTGCCTTTGCAGTATCCCACAGGTTTTGAAAATTTGTGTTTCAATTATCATTTTTTTTTTCGCAAAAATTTTGTGATTTCCTTCTTAATCTCATCTTTTACACACCTATCTTTCAGCCTAACATTATTTAGTTTCCATGACTTTGCTTGAGTCTGAAGATTCCTGTTGATGTTGAGTTCAACTTTTATTCCATGGTGGTCTGAGAAGATATAAGGAATAATTTCTATACTTTTAAATTTGCTGAGGTTAGACTTGTTCCCTAGGATATTATCTATTTTGGAAGATGACCTGTGGGCTGATGAGAAGAATGTATATTCAGTTTTATTAGGGTGAAATGTTTTATAGAGGTCTGTAAAGTCCATTTGTCCTAGGGTCAGGTATAAGACTAATATTTCTTTGTTTAGTTTCTTTTTGGAAGATCTATCCAAAACTGTCAAAGGGGTATTAAAAATATCCAACTATTGGTATCTCAAGGTTGTTTTGATTTGCATTTCTCTAATATATAGAGAGAATGACCCACGTCACAAAATCTCAAAACGGCAGATGCTGGCATAGATGTGGAGAGAATGGAACACTTTTACACTGCTGGTGGGACTGAAAACTAGTACAACCTTTCTGGAAGGAAGTATGGATAAACCTCAAAGCACTCAAACTAGACCTCCCATTTGATCCTGCAATCCCATTACTGGGCATCTACCCAGAAGGAAAAATATCCTTTTATCATAAGAACACTTGTACCAGACTGTTTATTGCAGCTCAATTTACAATCTCCAAAATGTGGAAACAGCCTAAATGCCCACCAACCCAGGAATGGATTAACAAGCTGTGGTATATGTATACCATGGAATACTATTCAGCTATTTT